>JARHVA010002280.1:357500-420000 GCA_037957365.1 Torreya grandis | reverse complement strand
ATATATATATATATATATGTTGACTTTTGTTGGAAACAACACGATGCATCAAAGGGAGTTAGCCCTTATCTAGAGACTCTCCCCTCCAGCTTCGCCAGTACCATAGGAAAGAGGGGAGTTTCCATGTTGCGAGGAGAAGGCAGGAGCTAGGCCTCCTTGACCCAGGTTCAATCTTCTGTGTCAATAGTTTTGGCACACTCGTTGGGACCAACTAGGACAGGTTTTATCCAAAGAGTTGAAGAATTTTGGTGTGTTCTTTAACCGACCAGCCTTTGGAGGCTTTGCATCAAACACCAATGGTAACTCTGAGTTGAATTTACTGGTTAAGTATCCTAGTGCCATCAGAAATCTACTTTTTTTTAATGTATAATCCCTTTACACAAAATCATGGGCCTTATATTCCTTCATATTACCATGATCAGGCTCAACCTTTTTTATGGCATCCCCCCAAGCAGCTTTCCTAGTCTTCCTCAACCTGCTCAGGGCACTGATCCTAATGGCAACCTCCTGACCTAGGGGGAAATAGTGGAATCATGGGGCAGGAAAGAAGAGAAGAAAGGTTTTGCTCAAAACCTTAAAAAAGATAAAGCTGCTCCTACCCATGATTCCTACGATCTCCATGAAAGGCTCTTCCAAGAGGATATAGCTAGGAGAATTACATAGTTGGAATCCAAAGAAAGATTCCTCAGCTAGTGTGTGATGGATGGTTCAGACCCAATGGCACATTCCATGTCTGAACACACCCCATATACACACTTTCAAGAGAAATATCAGACCACACCTGATATTGATGAAGTGCTGACCATGTGGAAGGAGGAGAATCATTTGATTCTAGCTCAAGGACTGCCTCCTCTTCCACATGTTTTCTCCACTTCACCTCTTCTCAAGGAAGAACCTATTTTTTAGGAGGTGAGTGAGGAGCAGAAGATCCAATCTGCAGTATTTCAAGAGGCTATCATGAGTGACAATGAAGGTAGAATCATCATTGATGCTCCTTGTGAAGACCTTATCAATAGTAGAGAAGATGTAGGTCTTGCATATATGCAGATGTTCCAGCAATTCAAAGAGGAACAAATGCATGGTGAGCTCTCTTCCCCTCTATTTGATTAACTTCCTTATTGTTTTGATGATGAGGATGACTATGCTAAAGAGCTTGAGTTGGAGGAAGAAAAGGAAAGGTCTATATTCCTAGAGGAAGGCCTTAAAGAAGAGATTTTTGAAGAAAGAGGTGATGTTTTATGGGATGAGCAATCAATTTGTGAGTCCATTTCAGACATCACCATAGTCACCCTTCTTCAAGAAGGCCAAGAGGAAGTAGAGGATGAGTCTGACAAATTTTGCAATGAGGCAAAAGGAAACAAGTTAGACCATGATGCATTGCAGAAGGAATGTACATGTCAAAGGGCTAACGGTGATAAGCAAGCAACCATTGATTTCTTGGTGAAGAACACCAATAGAAGGGACCAACATTCAATAGGCCTCCAAGGACAAGCAAAATACATATATATTGGAGGCATGTTTGAATCTAATCCACTCGGATTCTAGCCAATGTAGGTGACAGGCAATAAGAGCAAGTCACCAACTCTCTTCTTCATTCAGCTACTTGCCTGCCACCATAAGTCTTCTTGCCAGGAAAGGGACTTGAGAAATTTTCCTTTCGATCCAGGAGGGAGGTGAATTTTCCTGGTTAGCTGTATATAATAGTTTGCTTTTAGTTATTTTTTCCCTATTTTCCCTGAGTGCAATTGCACAGGTAGTGTTTTTTAGCTTTGTGTGTTTCCCTTTGCGCATGGGGTAAAAGGCTTCATAGTTGATTCTCAAATATTTTGGGGCTGTTTCTAACTTTCATTATAGCTTCATCTAACTTTGAACCCAATGGAATGGAAGGCAACTGGACTCTAAGCATAGCAGGCATGATTCCCTTGTGAGTCACCAATTATTGACCTATTTTGCCCACAGGCAAAATTTCAGTCACCTTCCTCCCCTGCTATTTAGTGCCAGTCATTTTCAAGTTCAACAAGTTCAATATGTTTGGTTCATGGCCTAGTTCAAGTGTTCAAAGGTGGAAGTTCAACGGTCTTGGTTCATTGGCTTCAGTTCAAAGGCTCATCGGAGTGCTTGGTTGAACCATTGAACCATAGAACCATTTTGGTTCAACGGGTTCAGTTCAAGAGGCCGCACTTCAAAGGAAAAGACACGATGACTTTTGTCAAGGCTAGTGACATTCCAAAGGCCATCAAAATTAATGAAGTGAAATAGCTATTTTCCTTCAAATGAAAAAGTGTGAACCATGGAAAAGAAGGAGCCAGAATGCAGTGATCTATTTAAGTGTTCGCCCCAAGGGGCCAAAGAGCAAGAAAGACAAAAATGAGAAAAGACAAAATGACAAAGTGACAAAGCAAGCAGGAATGACATGGCACAAAAATGACAAGATAGTCTAAGTGGCTTAGTGCAGGTGATTTATTGCCTGATAGTCCCCAAATGGTGCGTATAGCAAGTAACATGGCTCGTGCATTGAAAAGGGGACAAATTTCAATTTATTGGCAGAAAAGAGGCGCGACCCATGCTTCCACATTAAATATCAAATTCCAAAGTCAAATTTGGTGATTATACAACATGGTTCTAGTAGGCTTATTCTAGAATGATGACAACACAACAGTGTTTTCCTCTTTCCAATGGGACGTGACAGGCTGACTTGTCAAAAAAGTGCCAAGTTTCTTTCTCTTTTCTTCTATATATTGTAACTTCTCATTTTTGAAAAGAATCAGTTCTTCCAAAATTTTAAGGTGTATTCCCAAAAAAATTTCACCTGAATTAAATAAAATGCAGTTTTACCTCCATTTGGATAGATATTGCTGAGTGTGCCTTGAGTTTTTTGTCTGTGTCTAGTCATTGCTTCTTGATGCTCTCACAGGCTCAACACTAGCAGACCTGTTATCTATAAGGCACCATTTTTTCCATTGAAAGGAGAAGAGCGGACATTTTAGAAGACCAAAATAGAGTAAGTTACTATAGTGTGCATTTCACAGTGCCTCAATAATTTTTTGTCTCCTGTGTTTTCATGTAAGCATCCCTACCAGTGTTTTGTAGCTTGGTCCTTCTACCGAGTGTGTAGTGTAATGTATATATTTGTCTGATTCTAAGAGTGGATGTGTGAAGGTTGACCTATTTTGGTGTATCACCTCTTTAGAGTAGGCTTGTTTTTCTTGCATTCTCTTTCTCCCTTTTCATCCCCCCCTATATATATATATATATATATATATATATATATATATATATATATATATATATATATATATATATGTTAACTTTTGCTGGAAACAACACAATGCATCAAAGGGAGCTAGACCTTATCTAGAGACTCTCCCCTCCAGCTTCATCAGTCCCACAGGTGAGAGGGGAGTTTCCATGTTGTGAGGAGAAGGTAGGAGCTAGGCCTCCTTGCCCTGGGTGTAATCTTCTGCATCAACAGTAACACAATATACACTATCTTATTCTACTAATGAGTCTCTTTTCTTAGATGTAAATCAACAGTAAATTTAGAGGAAATTTTATTCTTTCAATGCAAGAATAAAAATATAATTTTCCCTTATTTTAGAATTGGTCCCAAAGGATTCCCTCATTTTTAACTTAGAGGGATCACCCTCAACATTCTAATCAAATCAGTGCATAAATTGTGACAACACTAGTTCCATTGTCTTCATATCCAATAGATCCCTTGTGCATCTCCTTCTTCCTTCACCAAATGGAAAAATGTTGAAATTTTACTCTTTGATATCGATAGTTTTGAATATAAATCTTCCAAGATTCATGTTAACCACAACCCTTGTTCTCTACGGTATAAAAATTTACTTAGTCACCATAATGCAAACATTTGTATATTTGTGGGATAACATCATGGGCTTAGGTGGATAGAGTCAAAAGGAATCCTTAAACACACATTGAAAGTATTACATGATAATAAAATCATATTATTTTACCATATAGTGTCTGCCTATTAAAAACTCAATTTCTTGCTATAGTATCTTGGCTCAATTGGATAGATTCTTTTACCATATGGTGTTTGTAGATTCATGGGGCATTAAAAATGGCCTAGGTGGATAGATTCAAAAGGACTCATTAACCACACATTGAAAGTATTTCAAGCTAACAAGATGATATTATTTTACCATACAATGTTTACCTACTATGGACACACTTTTTTTCTATAGTCTCTTAGGAATGTGTGGGTTTCTAACCATCTCACTTCTTGTCTAGTAAATGAAAAGTAATGGATTATAAGAATGAATAGATGTAGTGAAAATAAATTAATTGATATTAATAAAAATGTTCTAATTATATATTTTTATTATGAACAAATTGAAATTATATTGCATGAAGACAAACTTCCCTAAAATATCATTGTGTTATCTGAAATCTAAAATATGGGAAGTATATAGAAAGTGAAACACTTCTTTCCTTCCATTCCTACTTGAGGCTAATTAATAAAATATGAGAGTTAATATAATACATAATAGTGAAGTAACCAAACATAAAATTAATAATAGACCATCTAATACAAAATAAAGTGATAACCTTAATTTACCACAATGTATTAATTTGACATACTTTAAGACTATCTCAAAAGATTGAGAAAGGGGCATACCAAAATAGTTGTTCTGATTTTATCTAGTTTTATGTTCATGTTTTTGCTCTCAACTATCTCACGGAGAAAATCTATGATAAAGGAGAGGAGTGAATAGTTTTGCGTGCTCAATTCATGCATGTGTGGATCCTAAACCATTTCAAATCAATTCAAATTGACATATATGTATAGTTTAATGAGTCTACTTATCAATTTTATATTTTTAGTTCATAGCATGCCTGTTTTGACCTAGTGTTTTGATCCCCATGTAAGAGGTCCTTATAGGGCCATTTTGGAGGTCCAACTAACCCCTAGGTGTGCCATGGAAAAAAAATCAAATGGGGGACAATAGTGGGGCATATACTCCCAAAAAATTAAATGGTCACACTAAATTTGGGGAGTTTAAACTCCCATTAATAGTGCATAGTCGACATTGTGTAGATATGGGGTTTAAGGTGGTAGAGAATTTATGTGTCACCATTCTACATTTATAACCCACCACCTCCCATTTATTTTACTAAAATTTGGGTATTTTTACCTAATGTTATAACATGTTCATCCCCATTCACATCCATTACATGAATAGGGAATAAGAGATGGATGGTTTCAAATATGACATGTTGGTAAGAGTGGCAAAAACAACATGAGCACTGACACTCACTTGAAATCACTACTTACAAGTGAGGTTTTGTACCACTCATTAAGGATGTGATCCATTTCATTTTTAAAATCTTAATAGCTTCAAATTCATGTAAAAAATATTATAATTTTTTTTGCTTATTATGATAATTAAGACTATCCATTCTATGAATCGTTTGACATCGTTCTATGAATGACATGTGTAGTTAACAAGAATTATGTGTACATGAAGCCTAATACCTACTAGAGTAGAATATTTAGTAGGGTGTGAGTGCCATTAGTGTAATATTTACCTAGGAATCATATGGATCACAACTATAGTGAGGTTTACAAAAGCTCAAATGTAAACCTCCATATCTTATTCTTACTCATCAATATTAGTTGGACATTTAACAACAAAACACTATAGAAAAATGGTCAAGAGGTTTAATGTTACAAACATGAAAATTTTGTTTGGGATTGTCAAATGCATCGGTGAGAACACTTTATTGTTGACTAGAAAGAACATTCAAAGTCACTATTTGATAAAGGAATATGTAAAGAATATTTAGTATCAAAGGGTGAATTTTAATGTTATTGATAGTGAACTAATGGTAGCCATATCCATTCATGCTAGATTTTTAAAACATGATTAGACCTTGTATTTTGTCTAGTTTTTGTTACTTAACTGACCCTATGAGGCAATGTTCACATGGCTTGGACTAGTTGTTTAAAAATTAGTCAAACCTTAGTAGCATGCAAGGAATATGGTTTATTTAGTTTTCTAAGCTTTTTCATTTTGATTTATGAAAAATGGATTATTGGGTGCTGGTACCGGGATTTGCAAAGACACATTTAAAGAGAGGTTTTTGTTTACCTATCACCACTTGTAGGTGAGGTATTATAAACCTTGATAAGACTATGAGCCTTTCAGGTTTAATATTTTTAAATATAGCTTGCAATGCCATTCAAAACATTTATGTCTAGGATTTTATTTATTGTTATTTATAGGTGAGGTTTTGTTGAAAAGGAAGGTTTTTTTAGTGTTTGTGTAAATAATTTGGTACTGATAATTATTGTATTGCGAATGTAGTTTTGAACAATTTTTTATTGACTATAAGAAACACTGAATGTCACCCCATAATAGAAGAGTTTTTAAATAAAATCTAGTATTATGGGGTGACTTTTAATGCTTCTAATAGGGTATGACAACTACCATCGATTCCATCAATAGACTAACTTCACCTATAATTAGTAATGGAAAGTGAGTGTAGGTGATCATATTGGTTTTATTGCTTTTACCGGTATATAGTCTATTAGACCTTCCATCTTCTCTTCCTTACTCATGCAATTTATGAAAATGGGGATGAACATGCTAGAATGTTAGGGTGAAATACCCAAGTATCGATGAAATGATTAGGAGTTAGTGGGTCATAAATGTAGGATGGAAATAAATAAATTCTCTACCACCTCGAGTAGGATGGGAAAACATTTAATGATGAAGTAATATAAAAAAGAGGGTGAAGAATGCCATTAAAGATTGTAAGCCATAACTACTCATTCTGAATGAATCACCAACAACTAAACTGAATATAACACATCTTAATTAATAGAATGACCAAACAAAATTACAATTTTTAAAAAACATTCAAGGTCAAATGAACTAATTAGTTTTACAAATTAGTTGATTATTTCAATTTTACAGGTTATTTGTTTTAGTTGGTTAAGTATGAAAAATATTATATGAATGCCATTTCCATGATTATAATTTTTACGAAAACTACAAATGAAATTGAAATAAAAGACAAAAAATGTTAAATTATATTATAAGTTAGTGTTCAAAGGCATTTGTCGGTGAGCCTTACACATTTTTTTATTCATGATAGACTGTGTAATTTAATTTGATATTATGTGTTATTATTCATCAGTTAGGAATATGATTTTGTTTTTTTTAGTGAGACTTACATGATTTTTTTAAACATGCAAGTATTTGAATTATTGCAGTAATAAAATTTGAAATAAAAGAAAATAGAAGACAAAGGGGATGCATAGTTGAGTAGATGATATTATATAAAAGGGAAAAGATTTTTTAGAAGTTAAAACATCTTATTATAATAAATTTCTAATATTTTTATTGTTGATAGTCACTAAAATGACATACTATAGTTGAGAAGTAATATACAATTTATATTTCTAAACCTAATTTTTACATTTATCCATGCTAATCTTAAATATAGGTATTAATAGTTGAGATAATGTGTATTAATAATATTGTATTATCTTGTGTATAGGTTAAATTATTTTTATGGATCTTTGCAGAATACCAATGTTCAAGTATTAGGTTTTTATGTATTTTTAATCAATGAAAATATCATCTACTCTTAGTAAAAAATATGATTTAGAGTTGGGCCCCTTTCCCTCAACTATCCTCTCAACTATTTCACCCCACTCAACTATTAGGTCCCCTTCCTTATCCTTCACATTTTAAGTTTTCATCTCAAGGATCATATTGAGCATGTTGGATGATGTGTCCAAGTTGTAATAATGCCTCCCAAGAATTAATGACTATCAATCCTTAATAGCTTGGCAATTTAAGCATATATTTCATTATGAAAAATATCTCTTTATTATAGATAGTTGAATACTTATTATTGCACATTAATGTTGATCTTATCATCTTCTTATTTATTACAACTAAGTCTAGAGTATTCTAAAAAATAAAAATAGAGGTTCATTTTATTTGGTTTGTGTGTTATAAAATGAGAAACAAAGATCTGAAATTTTTCTAATAAAAGTCTTAAGTTTTGTGTATACCCTTATATCATATCTAAACATTGTATGTGCTTTAGTTTTCATTTTAATGTATATTGTTCTTTCATGCTGAATTATTTTCTTTTCTTTCATTGCATTTACAAATTCCTATGTTACTATTTATTTTAGCATAAAATAATTTTTTTTGGCATATATGTTTTTATTTATTTTTGTTTATATTACATTTATGCTTGTTATTTTAGTTTTCCTTGGCTATGTATCCAAATTTGATCCTTGCTTACCATCAATAGACACTTGGAAAGGTTTTGGAATCTATTTCTACATTCTAGGTTTCACATTAATATTTCATTCCAGTAACATATCTTTGCACATTTGAGCCTATGTTAATGCAAGTTGCATTCGTGTAAGATAGTGTTCATCCAACTTGTGTTTAGCAAAGGCATTTTACATCTACCAGTGTAAGCATTTAAATAACCTAGGGTGAATATTGAATTTTTTTATTGAATACCTCTTAGCTAAGAATGTTTAGAAATGATTATTTTTTGTATTTATTAGAATAACCATGGAGGGTGTAAGAAATAGCCTCACCAAGCCATAGATCCCCACTTTTAGAGGGAAAAAATTAAATAATTATAGTATAAAAATGAAAACCCTATTCTACTCAAAATATGTATGGGACCTAGTATAAAATGGGTTTCTATAACCAACCACTCAATAATATTTTCTATCTATGTCACAAGCAAACAAGAACTTATTGAAAGAAAATAAAAATAAAGATGCAAAAACACTATTTTTGATACAACAAACCATGGAGGAGTCTATATTTTTGCATGTTTCAAAATTAACTAGATCAAAATAGACATGGGAAAATTTATAGATAGCCTACCAAGGCACCAGTAAGGTAAAAAATATAAAATTACAAATGTTGGGAAGATACTTTGGAAATTTGCAAATAAAGGAGTAAGATATTGTAGATTTTTTTATTCGATAATGAGTGTTGTAAACCATATTAAGTTTGATGGTGAGATAATTTAAAATCAATTTATTTTTGAAAAAATTCTTAGGAGTTTTCTTACAAAATTTGACCCAATATTTGTAGCCATAGAAGATTCCAAAGATTTGATGCAACTGTTAGTTGGTGAGTTTAGGTGATCATTGTTATCTTATGAATAAAGATTAAATAGATCAGGAGAATATTACCTTGAGCTGAACATGATTTTAGATCATAGTTTATAATGGGTAGAATGAGGGGAAAATCTACTTATAATTGATTAAGAGGAATAAATTCACCTAGAGGAGGAAGAGAAACCACATCTAATGATCACAGAAGACCATTCACAAGCACAAATTTACATTCAATAATTGCAAGAGGTATAGATAACAACCATTGACATAATCACACCCATGTTGAAAGGTACGATACGCATATTGTTTAGTGACATTAATGTTAAAAAATTATTTATTATACAAACAAGTGCAAGGAAACAAAATTTGATATGAATAAATAAAATGATAAATTTTCGAAAGAAAACTAGTATAGATGTGATAGTCAAGATTCAACATTAATAAATCCCAATGTTCTATGAAAAAGTACAGGATGTAGTAACCATATGACTAGAAGAAAGGACTTGTTTGAAAACATGGATGACTTTGTGAAGTTAGGGGTGCAACTAGGAAATGTTAACAGATTTTTAATTATGGGTAAAAGAATAATCAACATTAGAACCAAAAAAGTTGACAAGAAATATATTCTAGATGTATATTATGTTTCTAGTTTACAACATAGATTGATGTGTTTTGGTCAGTTAGTGTAGAATGGATACAACCTATATTTTAAACATGATGAATGTGTGATATTGGATTACAATCCAAGTAATAGGCTGATTTCAAATGTTGAGATGACATGAAACGAAATGTTTCCTTTAAAAAATTCAATGTGAAGTACCCCCTGTATCTAAAACTCAAAATTCACTGACATAATCACTTGATAAAGAAATATATTCATTAACATTTAAGGCTTCATTAAAAACTTGGGCTTGGATTTGGAATTTATGATTAAGATATTTAAATTTTAATGGTTTAAGCTTATTACACAAGAATAATCTGGTGAATGGATTGACATTGGTAGAGAAACCTAATACAGTCTATGAAAACTACATAATAGGGAAATATCATTAAGAAAATTTTCCTATAGGAAAATCATACATAGCAAGAGCTCCTATTGAGATTATTCAATTTTATTTTTATGAATAAATGAAAATACCCTAAGTTGATGGAAGTCTATATTTTATTACTTTTATTATTGATTTCAACATAAAAATGTGTTTATTTTTTGAAAAACAAATCACAAGTCTTTAGTGTATTCAAATAATTTAAGGCCAAGGTTGAAAAATAAAGTGGCCATTTTGTTAGGGTGTTTATATTTGATAGAGGAGGAGAGTATATATCAAATGAGTTTTTTTTAAAAAAAATAATGGAATAAAGAAGTAATTTACAACTAGAAATACACCTTAAAAGAGTGGTGTGAAATAAATAAAAAACAAGACAATCATGGAAATGTTATAAATCATGTTGAATTCCACACATATACTAAATTAATATTGGGCTCAAGTTATAACATGAACTCTATATATCTTGAATAGATTCCTGACAAAGAGTGTGAAGGAAAAAGTTTGTCAAGAAGCTTGAAATGGACAGAAACATAATGTTTCTCATTTATGATTTTTGGGTTTTTTTGCATATTAACTAGTGACATAAGAATTGAGAAATAAATTAGATGATAGAGGAGAAAAGCCTATAAATTGTATAATCCTATCAAAAATAAATTCATAATTAGTAAAGATATAAACTTCATTGAAGAATGAGCATGGGATGGGAGTATTTATAAGACAACAATAATTACTTCCATAATACTACATAAGAATGAGTTGGAACAAAATGGTGTAAAAAATATTCATCTAAATCCACAATGGCTTGCTCCAGAGACACCTGATAATTCACCTTAAATTGAAATTCCATCAAGGAATCATTTCTAAAAGACACCATCACCTACTTCAATAAGAAATTGCAAAACAGATTATTTAGATCCAACTCTAACATAACTAAAGTCTCACTTTAGAGATATCTCAAGGAAGACATATATCTTGAAGAAGATTTATGATGAATATCAATGAGCTTAAAACATTAATTTGTATTTTTATTTTACATTATTATCTCAAGTTGATATAATATAATTTGAATATGGAAATCAAAATGAAAATATGATAAGATCCATGGATTAATAAATTTATTTCATTGAAAAGAATGAAACATAGGATCTTGTTAATCTTCCTAAAGGAAAAGATGTAATAGGGCTGAAATGGTTCGATAATATCAAATTCAATTTTAATGGAAATATAGAAAAATATAAGGTAAGGTTAGTTGCGAATGGATTCTCACAACAACCTGTAATTGATTAAAATGAACATTTTGCCTTAGTGGCTAGATTAGACAATGTTGGAGCTATTTTTTATCAATAACTACTCAGAACAAATAGAAAGCATATCAAATAGAAGTTAAATCTTAATTATTGAATGGAATACTATAAGAAGAAGCTTATGTACAAAAACCACCTATATAATATATTTTTGGACAAGAATATAAGGATTTTAGATTGAAGAAAGCCTTGTATTAACTCAAACAAGCTTAAAGATCATGGTATAGTAGAATTGACTCATATTTTTTGAATAATGGGTTTTGAAAATGTAATAGTGAACCAACCTTATATATTAAAATGAATGATCAAGGTCAAAATTTAGTTATGTGTTTGTATGTGAACGACTTGATTTTCAAAAAAAAATTGTCAATTGACTTATTTAAGATAACAATAAAAATATAATTTGAAATGATAGATTTGGGGTTGATGAATTACTTTCTTGGTATATACGTTAGTCAATATAGAAAATACATTTTTATATATCAATGAAAATAAGCACATTATTTGTTAAAAATATTTAATTTGGTGAACATAAATTCAACACCTATACCAATTTCCATGTGATTAAAACTAATTAAGGAAGACAAATGATCCAATGTTGATCCAACCTTGTAAAAAATACTTGTATGAATTTTAATGTATTTAATGACCATAAGGATTTATATAATGTATGGTTTTGGTCTTATTTTAAGGTTTAAGGAAACATAAAAAGAATCCCACTAGAAAGAAATAAAATTAACACTGATATACATTGTTGGTACAAAATATTTTTTCATTCATAATACACCTTATAAAGATTTTAAAATGGGTGCTTACATAGACAATGGTTGTGCAGGTAACATTGATGATAGGAAGAACATATCTGGTTACATTTTTCACTTTTTTTCTAGTGTAGTCTCATGGGAATGTAGAAAGAATCCCATTATTACCCTTTCATCTAGAAAAACAAAATATGTTGCATCCAAATCATCAACATGTCAAGAAGTATGGATGAAAAGAGTTATTTTAAATTTAAATCATAATCAAAGAGAAGCAAAACATATCTATTACTATAATAAATTAGGTTTAACATTGTCAAAAAACCATGTCTTTCATAAAATAATAAATCACACACACACACACACACACACACACACACACACACACACACACACACACACACACACACACACACACACACACACACACACACATACATACTAGATATCACTTCATTAGAGACTTTTTCAACAATGGGAAATCTTTATTAAATTCCATGAGTCTAAAGACTCGTTTGCTAATATTTTTACAAAACCTTTACAAAAGATTTTTTATGAATATAATAGAGAATGCATAAGTGTAAAATATTTATCACTCTAGTTATATATTGGTAGTCTAGATTAAGAGGGAGTTTTTTATGATGTGTCTAAGTTGTAATCTTGCCTCCCAAGAATTAATGACTATTAATCCCAAACAACTACATGATCTAAGCATATATTTAATTTTATAAAATATCCATCTCTATTTCAAATGGTTGATTGCTTATTTATTAAACATTAATGTTGATCTTATCATCTTATTTGATCCAAAACTCAAAAGATTTGGTTGAAATATAATTAAAGAAACAAGAAGAACACAATAACAATAATGCTATCTTTGAGAAGAGATGTTTTATTCATTGAATTTGTAGACCCAAACATATGCCTATCTATGAGAAGAGATGTCTGATTTCTATTTCAAGATAAATATTTATTTATACATGTTTTTAAGTTATGAGAAGGATGTGGAATGTCACCAATCTTGAGGGAGATTAATAGGTTCGACTTCCATGATTTACAACAATACAGAATTCAAGGAATTACTATTTTTATAAACTTACTATTTTTAGACTACACTACAAGAATTAAAATTTAAGGCACTTCCATTGGGTTTTTTGGGGTCAAAATAACTCAAACAAATATCCATGCCATCTCACCATGTTATCCTCATTCTTATCTTTCCACTAGTTGAAACGACGAGTCAATTGGGGCTACGGTGCAAAAGTTGTGGCTCCCAAAAGTTTTGTCATCAATTGGAGTAGAACCATCACCCAAATTGTTTCCTAAATTGTTACCCAGATCATTCCTCCCTCCTTGAGAAGAAATGGTGCCCATTACATCAATATTCCTCATCAAGTGTGGTAGTTGTGTCTTAATTTGATTCTTGATGCATACTTGGAATGGACTGCGCTTTTTGGAGTTGTGTAGGGTCTGATTTTTCACCATTTCTATCGTACCATTAATCTATGGATGGAAGGCCATGAACTTCTTCATCTTGTTATCTATTGACTTCTATTGTTGTGTTGTTTGTGTAGTCAAGGCTACAACATCAGCCCTTTTAAATTCCTATGGCTTGACCACCATGAGAACAAATTTATTGGCACTAATCAAGGAGATAGATGTAAAAGGTGGTACCTCTAGTACCCTATAGCACCATGTTCCAAGAGAAAGAGTGATCCTTTGAGTTATTGATTCATAAATTCCATGTCGGTCATACATGAATGGCTAACCAAAGAGTACATCACAAACATCTAGATTGACCACATCACATAAGACCTCATCTTGGAAAGGTTTAATTGCATATGAGAGAAGAAATTGGTGGTGACACAGAGGTTTCTCCTTAGACTCAACCATCCAATATTGTATGGCTTTGGGTGAGGATTCTTAGATAAATTTAGGCTTTTCATAATATTATAAGAGATTAAAGTATTTTGACTCCCACTATCAAGAATGAAATGCAAAGGCTTACCTTTCACCCATAATTTAGAATGAAACAACCTTTCCTTGTCATCTAGCTTCTCCTCATAGGTCTATGATGAAGCAACAATGGCATCAGGATCAACATCTATAATCTCTTCTTTATCCTCTTCAACTATGCACTGTGTATGAGGCAGAATAGTAGATGTTGGGGATTGTGACTCAAAAAGTAGGGACTTGATGGCTCAACATTCCTCTTTGGAGTGAGTTCTAGATTTGTGATAATCACACCAATTCCCAGTCTGTCCTTCCTTTTGCTTCTAATTTTGTCCTCATATTTGACCTTCTTTGTCACTTTTCCATTTTGAAGGCTGAATCTTCATATTCATTCTTCCATGATTCTACTCAATCTTCACTATGAACTTGTACGCCTAACCGAGGGTTTCCAAATTGAAGAGTTCTATTTTTATTTGTATGTACCATTTTAGTCCACCACAATATTTGAGAAACTTATGTTTTCTATTTTCTTGGATGCCCAATCTCACAAATAGATAATGAAAAATATCAGTGTAATCTTGAACATATTATTCCTTACCTTGGTAAAGTTATTGCTAATCTATATACAGATCATCATATGCTCCAATGGGGTAGTATTATTCCTTTATAGATTCTATGAAATCATCCCAAGTAGGTTCTGCCTCAAGGCCAATATCATCCATACTGAATCTCTTTTTTACACTTCCCACCAATTTTTGATAGGTAATGATGCTTTTAAAAGAGCAAAAGTGATCTTCTCTTTATTGTGAATTCATTTATAGAAAAATAAGATGACAATTGATCCAACCAATTTTCTACTACATCAACATTGATTTTTCCTTCAAATGTAAGGATATCAAAATTCACCTAAAATTTGAAGGGTGTTGAGGCACTAAAAGAATGTGGGGTTGTAGATGAGGAGCCAGAATTTCCCATCAATTTTTTTTGGATAATTTGGGTGAATTGTTGTAGAATTTGTGCTTTTTGTTGCTGGAGGGCTTCATTCACAATTTCCTTGAAAGGATCAGATGTCTCAGTGTTGTCCACCATTTGAAGTCATTTGGAGTGAATAGGTAGATAATCTGCTGATTCTATTTTCCACCAAACCTTCATGTAATTTGACCTCATCCTTGGGATCATACACTCTAAAGACAAACCAATCTAATACCAGTGATCCAAAACTCAAAATATTTAGTTAAAAGATAATTCAAGAAATAATAACAACATAATAACAGTAATGTTCTCTCTAAGAAGAGATTTGTTATTCATTAAATTTGTAGACCCAAACATATGCCTATCTCTAAGAAGAGATGTCTTATTTCCATTTTGGGTTACATATTCATTTATACATATTTTTAAGGTAGGAAGAGGATGTGGAAGGTGACGAATATTGAGGGAAATTAAGTGGTTCGACTTCCATGATTTATAACAATATAGAATTTGAGGAATTACTATTTTTATAAACTTACTATTTTTAGACTACACTATTAAAATTGAAATTAAGGGCACTTCTATTGGTTTTTCAAGGGTCAAAATCCATCGATCAAATCTCTATGCCATCTCACCATGTTTTTTTCATTATTATCTTTCCAACAGTTAAAATGGCGAGTCAATTGGAGCTACGGTGCAAAAGTTATGGCTCTTAGAAGTTCTGTCATCAATTGGGGTAGAACTATCACCCAAATTGTCACCTGAATTATTGCACGGATCATATCAATTATTGAAATTGAGTTTAGATTATTCTAAAAAAATAGAGCTTCATTATATTTGGTTTGTGTGTTAGAAAATAAGCAACATAATCCTACAAAGTTTTTAATATAAGTCTTAAGTTTTTTGTATACCCTTGTATCACTTCTTAACACTATATGTGATTTAGTTTTCTTTTGAATGCATATTATTCTTCCATGTTTAATTCATTTATTTTATTCTACTATGTATATATATTCTTATGTAACTGTTTGTTGTAACATATAGAGTAAACTTCATTTGATATATTATTTTCTTATCTTATGTCTGCATATTCTTGATGACCCTATTATTTTAATTTTCATTTGATATGTATCCAAACTTTATCCATGTGGTATTTACCAACAAAAAACACCTATAAAGGTTTCAAAATCTATTTTTATAGTATGGGTTTTACATTAATCTTTCATAATAATTATGTGATGCATATTTTTTAACACATTTATAATAAGGCGTGTAGGTAACAAATGCCACAACCTTATAATTATGGTAGAAAAAAATCCAAATATAATCAAAATACACCACCAACATAGGAAAATAACCCAATCTCAAATTTATAATTTTTAGAGTGGGCCATAATTAAGGATCTACTAGATAGAGTAGAATGTATGATGCGATTACTTGTGTGTTGTAGTGAAATCAAATGTGAGCTAGAAGAATCAATTACTTAACAATAGAAATATTGTAATATTAGCATTAACATCATTATCCATAAAATATTTTGGATGGTATATTATATAGGTGAAAAGTAAACCTGTCCTCATGTCCTCATGAATTTGGGATTATATTTCATAATGACCTGAAAGTCACCTAAGAAAGCTAAACTAAACATGTGTAAGGGAAAACCATTAAATGGAATAAAAACCTACATTAATTCCCCCTTAAGAAGCCTAGATTAGGTGGCTATAAAAATTAGGTCCTAGATCAAAGGCCTAATGAGGTATCCAAGTATAATAGAATTACCCCTAGAGGAGGATGCTAGAGCTACTTAAACCCCAAGAAGAGCATACAAATGAAGATACTTTCTCTTAGTGAAAGGTTTGGTGAATATATAAATAATTTGTTCTATTATCTAGATGTAGCAAAGATCAATGACTTGATCATGGATGAACCCTTGAATGAAATTCATGTGAATCTCGATATGTTTGGTCCATTGATGTAGGACCAGATTCCTACAGATCTAGATTATGCTTTGGTTGTCATAGAATATGACTATTGGTTATTGAATCTAGATGCCAAACTCAATGAGAATGCCCTGAATCCAAATAGACTCAGTGGAATCATTAAAAAATACTCTATATTTTGCCTCTATAGAAGACAAAGTAATATCATTCTACTTCTTAATTGACCAACTAATCATACTTGAATTGGGGGAGAAACTATATCCTAAAGTACACTTGTGATTTTTAATGTTACCAACCCAATCTGAATCTATATATCTAATTAAGTTTATGTTGATGCCCACTCCATAATGAATATTGAAACCATGAGTACCTTGAATATAGTGGAGGATTTGCTTATCTGATTTCTAGTGTAGCTCATGTGGTTACTATATGATTATGAAGACCATGCCCACTACATATGAAATGTTAGGTCTAATATATATAATGTAGATGAGATTGCTAATAAGTTGTCAATATGAAGTAGCATTAAATAAAGGAGATGGACAATCATCATCAAGATTCACACCAAACATAAAAGGATTTGGAGTTTGCTTACAATCATCCATGTTAAACTATGTAAGTAAATTACGAGCATACTTGGATTGTGTAATAGTTATCTTGGACTCAGAATGATAAACTTTGTTTCTAAATAAATAATCTAGCAAGTTAAAGTCAGTCATTGAGAACCTACCAAAAATATCAGTTTTCACTATTGTGATGGTGGATGTAGAACTCCCTTTGATCAATAGGTCATCTATTTAGATAAACAAAATCAATAGTGAGTCATCCTACCATAATATGTAGACATTCAAACTAGCATGGCATCTAATGAACACAACCAGAAGGGGAAAGGAGTCCATCTTGGAATACCAAGCTTGAGGAGCTTGTTTGAGGCCATAGATAGATTTTCAAATTTTGAAAACTAAGGATGAATCTTTCAAAAATACTTGTGGTTGACCCATGTACATTTTATCTTTGATGTCACCATAAATAAAGGCACTTTTCACATCCATCTGATGAACAACCCAATGATGTGTTACGACAATAGTGAGAGTGAGTCAAATTGAGTTTATTTTAGTAACTAGGGTGAATGTATTGGTATAGTCAATGCCAAGTACTTGAGGATAACCTTTTTCTAACAAACATGATTTGAAATTATCTACAGACCTATATATTGTAAACTTTGGTCGGTAGATCCACCTACATTGAATAGTTTTGTTCCCTTGGGAAGTGGGAATAAATCCCAAGTGTTGTTACTCTACAAGGAACTATACTCATTTTCCATGGTATTATTCCACTATAAAGTGCCTTATGCCTCATAAAATTATTTTGAAATGGAATCAGATGTAATGTAAGCATATGGGGAATTCTAGAATTGTGAACATGTTTTCTATTGTGTAATGGATCGCTAACCCATTGACAAACACTTTGAAATGTATATATATCCCAAAGAGGACCATTTATTAGAGAGTTAGGAGGAGATTCTCATCATCTAAAGATAATCAAGGATAGGGATGAGGGTAATCCTCATCACTCCTCTCATCATCAGAACTAGAATAATAATCTAGATCATTAGGAGGTTGATCAGGTAGATCTAAATCATCATTACTATCATCAAATCCTAGTGCATCTAAGGAAGGGTAATAGGTGTCAAGTGTGGATTCTAAAGGACCCTATATAAAATGAACACTCCTCATAATAAATAACTCATGAATGGTGGGATGGATAATCATGTATCCCTTAACACCCTTAGGATATCCAATGAAGATGCAAGGTTGACTCTAAGGTTCCATTGACTTACATTTATTATTCAAATATGAGCCATAGTGGACAAACCAAACAATCAAAAGTGAGCTACTTTAGGTTTTTGACCTCTCCAATCTTCAAAATGAGTGAATCCCTTTAATGATCTATGAGGAACTTAGTTCTATATGTAATAAGCATAGTTGATGCCCTTGGCCCAATAATGAGGAATAAGAGACTTGGAGTGTATCATATAGTTGTCCATTTCTTTCAAGGACTTATTATTATGATCTAAAACACCATTCTCTTAGGACTATATGAAATGATATGATGAATTTCAATAATTTATGAGGTATATAATTTATCAAAATGGTTACTGACATACCACCATTACTTGTGCATAAAATATGTATGGTTTTACCTGACTATTTTTACACATGTGCCTTGAAGTCCTAAAAATGGTCAAAGACCTCTAATTTTTTCTTAAGAAAATACACCCAAGTATTTATAAAAAATTCATTGATGAAAATAAGCATGTGCTTTACCCTATTAGATGATATTTTTTGAAATGTGTCGTCAATGTCACTATGAACAATATCTAATATTTGTTTAGCTCTCTATTATTTGCTCTTTTCATACTTCTCCTTTGGATGCTTACCAATAATGCAATCCTGGTAAACTCTATAAAAAAATAATGCTTGACAACCCTGAAACCATATCTTGATGATTGATTTGCTCCAAATAGTGATAGTTGAAATGGATGAATCACTCATTCCATAATTTACTCACCTCAACTGAATGAGTGAACAATAAAGTAGAGGTTTGGTCAAGAATAAACTGTGAGAAAGTATACAACTTGGATTGATGATTTGATTTCCCAAATGTAACAATGGAGTCATTCTTAGCTTCTGTAATAACCAAAAAATTGGATTTGAACTCAGCTCTCTTGCTTAGACCCATGTGAGTGAAGTGATAAACACATAGGAGATTGGTAGATAAAGAGGGAAAACATAGAACATCATGAAATGCCCCATCATTATCTTCAAAAAATCCACTCCCACTAATTTTAGTATAAGTGTCATCACTTAATAAAATGGAAGGCATAGAACAAGACTCCAAGGGTGAGAACATGTCATGTGATGAAGCCATGCAGTGCATATGCAAGGCTAGGATACAACTGAAATAAGTGATTTTCCATAATATTTTCCCTTATTGCTGTCTTTCACCTTAAAAGAATTTTATGCAAGTGAACTATGATTATAAGAATCAGGGATGCTAATATTGTGCTTCTCGAGCATGTTTGTCAGTTGGTTAGTCTTCTTCATATATTTGGATTCATCATGTCCATATTTCTTTTGATAGATACATTTTAGTCATTCTTTATTGTATTTCCCATCTGAAGAGGAATCTTTTGATGCTTTTGGCTTAGCATTAGATTTTTGGCCCTTTTTTTGATCTAGGTCCTTCTTGTTATGTTTCTTATCCTTTTTATTATAATCTTTATGTTTGTCATGACTCATAATCAAGGATTGTGATTTAGATGACTTTAGGGTACCCATTTAAATGAGCTTGTCTTGCTCCTAAGCCAAGTTGGTATCAAAATCATCTAAGGATGGCATGGTACATGTAGCTTGAATGGCCAACTTGGTGCCATGGATGGTAGAAATAAAGAACATGACGTAGCCATGTGGCAAGACCCTACTAATAAAGGACACATCAAAAATGATGTTAATAGATAGTTGCTTAAATTTGATATCCCATTTGGCCATCAATGCTATCAAAAATTGAAATGAAACTTTGCACTCAACTTGATTTATAAATTCAAGTTACAAACTAATTCTGACCAATAAAGATCAGAAATGCTAGAATTCAATGCAAGTGTAGATGGTATAATTAATCAATATATGGTGTGCATGTTGGGATTGATCATATAACACAAAATATGAATATTTTTCTTAAAAAGTTATGGCTTCTAAATGTCAATGGCATGTTTTCAACTACATAAGATGTGGGTAGTTGGAATCTTGATGCAATCTTAACTGCATTCTCTTTCAGGCATTCATTCCTATTTCAATCAATCATGGTCCTTGATATTTTAATGATATAATTAAGTGAGACTCATTCCTAATTGATATCAAGTGTACCCACCTCATTAATTCTTTACAACCACAAGGCAATTAGTCAATTGGAACATTATGTAACTAAATGTCTATATAAGATCAAATCCTACATTGTAATAAGGGACAAACTTTTTTAGGATTAGAGAAGGCTATGCCTAGATGGATACCTTTAGATTAGAGTATATATTAGTGGACCCGACTAGGTATTCCTCTATATTTATTTAGACTAGTGATTTTTTTCATGTATCACCTTGCTTTCTAGATTATCTTTCTGAGTCGAGGTTATTTTCAAGCCATTTTTGTGACTCACATGAGTATACAATGAACTCCCAATTGATCACTTTAACAAAAATATCTTAATATTAAAGCTTTTCCACTTGATATAATTGGTTTGTGCATGTATATATGGTAATCATATTTTCCTCATTGACTCGACTACCTCATTTGATAGACTCTTTCACATCCTTAGTTGTGGTTTTTCTATGTCTTACTCAACTAAGGACTAGTATCTTCAAGGAAGTATCTACTCAACATAACTAGACTAGTCTTCATTATAAAATGGGATATTTATTCTCTTTTCTCATTGTGATTCTCTCTTTTTCATTTTATTTAATCATCTTTGTTATTTTAGTTTCTGATTTATAATATGAACCTAATGTTTTATCCTGATTGCATGCTCATTTATTTATCCATTTCACATTTATGCATTGTTTAACTTGTAAGAAATAGACATTTATTTTTGAATTATGTATTTATATTCATAATTAATTATCTATATCATGATTCCCTAGGCATTAAATCATAATTTAGAAGTATATCAGATTGTTTGAAATACCAACCAAAGCCCCTTGATATGGAATGGTTACAACAATTCAACTGATTTTACCTACATATCTATACCTGGTAACTGAGACCTTGGAGAGATTTGTTCATGTAAGTCTCCTT
Source organism: Torreya grandis (assembly GCA_037957365.1). Classification (NCBI taxonomy): domain Eukaryota; kingdom Viridiplantae; phylum Streptophyta; class Pinopsida; order Cupressales; family Taxaceae; genus Torreya; species Torreya grandis. The sequence continues at coordinate 398,044 of JARHVA010002280.1, read as the reverse complement.
TTAGGAGAGATAGGGATTAACAACCCCTACCTATTATTGGTTGTGTCAAATCATTTATCAATAGTAAGTAGTGGATGTCTTGATAAGGTCCATGATATAAATTTAGGTTGGTGTTTTCTCAAGTTATTTACTAATATTTTACTTACCTTCAAAGGCGAGAAAAGGAATACTTCGAATGGCTATTTTTGTGTGTCTCATAATGATAATGCAATACTAGGTTTTGATATTTATGATGGAAACATGATTAACCAAATGTCGAATATGATTAATAATGGAATCAAATGGATGGATGGTTGGTTTGATTAACATTATCATATTATTTTTTTATCTAGGATTTGTTTATTACAATTTTGCTCATGTTTCGAGAAGGCATCTTGATACATCACTAATGTTCAATTATTTGATGTGGATGCATGATTATGTAATTATATTAAATCATATAAATAGTTTTTAAGTCTTGTGCATTTATTTTTGGAATACCATTTGAGCTTATCATATGCCAATTATTCATTTTCTATATACCATTCAGGTTTTAGTGTATGTTCATCAAAGGGTTTTGTGTCTGAAAATATAATCATATTAGTGGATACTAACTTTAGAAAGACTACTCAACTGGTAATCCTAATGGGGTATAAGTTATTTCACTAAAGAATTATCTAGGTTGCCCATTATGTATGTTAATATTGTTGAAGGGTTGGATATGTTGGACTCATTTGACATCAATTACCCCATCTCCTACCATGTTCTCATTTTTGGTAAAAAAAAATGTTTTTTCATTTTGAGCATAATTTTGATTGGCCTTATTGTAAATTTTGACTAGACCTTTACCAAGGATTATCTTTAAATTTGAACTCCCTTTGCAATTATATCATCAAGTGATGTGGCATAATGGATTTGAAATTGGAAGGCCATTTCATGATTTAGATTTTATGTGAATATTATGGTATGTTTGTTTTATCAAATGAACAAGGAAACTGAATTGCTAATGCATGTCATATTTGCAGGAAAGAGGGCAAACTCTCCCCATTACATTGTTTGATATTGAATAAGTCTAGCATAGTCAATTTATGTTCAACATTATAATAAATTTTAATATAATTCTCTCAGAAAGGTGTTTGAAATTAGTGATGGACCCATTAGGTATACATAGGAACCACTCTAAGGCTTGACCCACTAGGCTGAGTGGAAAGAGTCTAAGTAGATAGTTATAACTATAAGCAACCTCTTGACACACCATGTAAAATTATTTGATGTGTTCCCTAGGAACTCTTTTTCCTTTATACTTATAAAATTTTTGAGGTTCAAAATGAGTAGGAAAATAGACCTTCATCATGTTTATGTCAAATGTATAAGGTCATAGTTATTTAAACTTATATTTTTACCTTTAAGAGAATAACTTTCATTTTGAAATTATTGTATTTTGTCCTTCATATTTTTCCATTTTTAGACAAATGCCATGTATTTAAGTAGAAAAGATGATGATGAATTTTGATTTTGATATGGATATGGATATTGATTTTGATTGGGATTTTGTTTGGACTTTTGTTTGGAATTTTTATTTTGATTTTGATTTGAATTTGGAATTTTGATTAATATTTTTATTTGGATTATGATTTTGATTTAGATATGTATTTTAATTTTGGTTTTAATTTTTATGTTGATTTAGATATTTATTTTGATTTTAACTTTGGTCTTGATTTGGATTATTTGAAAAATTGTTTGTTAAATTGCATTGAAGATCAACTAGTTTTTTAGGTAAGCTTTTGTTATGGTTTGAAAAGGTAAACACATGGTTTTTTTGGGATGTATCACCTAGAACTGATTTTCCATTTTCCACATGGGTATGGGAAACATTTTCAAAAATAATCATTGGAGGATCCTATGATAGCATTATTATTTCCTAAGGAGGCATTATATGTTCATTGACCATATGTATGAGGTGTTTTATATTTCCTAGAGATTATGGGAGACAAGTTTTTGAGAACAAATTGTTAGAGGTATAAACCACTGATGGGGGGTGAATCAATGGTGGAAAAAAAATAATTCAATTTCCAAACCCTTGCAGATACTTAAGCATTCAATATAATCATTCATGAAGCAAAACAATAATTTATAATAGTGAACAATGAACATAATCCAAGATCACATATATAACACAAGATCTACATGGGAAACCCTCTTGGGGAATAAAACCCACTCTAAATCTTGCAAAAACATGGAATAATATCCTATAAGATGATCACAAATGAGATATTGAAAAAGTCTTCTGATTAGGAACCTTCAGTCAAGTCCTTCTGACCAAAGGTCTTTAGTGAAACCCTTTTTCACAAGGAACAACTACCCCTAAGGAAGATCAAGTCCTTTAGACCATCTTTGAGATGAACACTTCCACCTTAGAACTAATGTATTCAATACCTAATGATAGACCTCTATTTGTATAATAACTACACAAACACTCTCTCTTTCTCAAACATGCCTCTCACATAGACATGCCAAAATATCTCTCCTTTTTTACTCAAATAGTCCTCATATGCATACTTAGATCTCTTTTCACAACTTCAAACCACAAGAAAATTATAGTATCATTAGAAACATGATCTATAGATTATACACACAGTCTTTAATCTTATTTGCTCATCAACTCAATAGCTAGGCACTCTCACTTTCCTCTACTTTCCTTCAATCTCTAACACTCTAACATCTTCCACACAATGTCTCTCCCTTGTAAAGTCTATAACCTAACACATTTAGTTTCACTATATATAGAGCAATCATGAATTATTAAAAACATAACAATACTTGTTAGCCACAATACATGCCTTCACCATTAAGGCATCTCACATGTGTCACACTTAAGCAAAACACACTTTCAAATATTTGAACTAGGTTCAGTAGATGAACCATGGAATCTTCTTCATCTTTGTTTTTTATAGCACCAAAAAAATTAACTTCTATCAAAATATATGGACAAAATACATAGATTTAATTTTTTCTCTGTTAAATTCAAATATTTTAATAGCAACGGTCATAGTTAACCTTGAGCTCAATGCTCAAATTTTGTGTCCTCTCAACTCAGATCAAATATGCACCATCGATCTCTTTTAATCTTTAATGCATAGGTGCCAAGGCTCAAACATTAAACTGCAACCACATTGAACTCATCTCATGAAATCTTATTAATGTTAAATCCACATGCTCTGTTGATCTCTGTGGATCAACCAAGTCTTTAATGATTAATTCTCACCATTCAATCAATTTATATGATTACCCATTCACTATTGGATCCTTATCCTCTACCTTTGCTCAATCGTTAAACATCATGTACTTATCCTCATCTCATTACTTCTTAACTTATTGGAGCAACATGCACCATTGATCTTACTTGAGCTTTAACTCTTTTAAAATTGACTAAGTATGCGGACCCTTTCAATATGCTTGAGTACCCTTTTTAAAACCCTAATAACTTCTTTTGCACTTTAATGCATGATCTCAAATTTGGCCTAGATGATATCCTCACATAGGAGAATCCAAACATATAACAAAAAGATCTCAGAACCCTCATTCATGTGAGATACAACACCATTAAAATTCCTCTTCAAAATATTCTATCATAGATCCAACTATGTCAAAACCTACCCAAGAAACCAACTTTGAGCATACATAAATTTTGTCATGCTTCAGTGCATGCTATCAAATTTAGCACAAATTATTTATGCTCAAAACTGAACAAACCCATATGATTAGTTTTTATTGACACATTCACATGTGTAATATATAACACCATCAAAATTATCACTCAACTCTTCTTTTTACATTACAAAACTGGGTATGGGAAAACACAGTCCAACTACCTAGGAGCCCAACTTTACACATACATATCTTTTGATGTGCTTTATTGCATGATCTAAAAATTAACACAAATAAAATAGAAAAAAATGAACAAAACCATATGAATTTTTTTCCTAACACTTCCAGGCATGTGAATTATGACCTCATTACCATGCTTATTTAACTCTGCTCGAACCCTTTTGCAAATTTGGCTAAGTATGGGAACATAGTGAATTCTATTTGAGTATCCAACTTTTCACCCCCATGTATTTGACCATGATTCAATGAATGAATTAAGACTTAGTTCATATAAACTAGGCACTATATGATCACAACCATATGACCAACTCTCATTGACTCATTCACACGGGGCAATGGTGAAGTCATCAAACTGCCTACTCAGATTTTCTGCCACTAGATCCAAAGTGTCTAGATAAAAACTATGATCAACTAGATGAATTTAACTCATGCACATAAACACTCAAATAATTCTTGACCTTAGATAAGATCCCTTTCACATTCTCAAATAACCATACTTATCCTTGAACATATCTAACTGAAGATTAACCAAGCCAACTTCAAGCATCTTAAGACAAACACATTTCACACTTTGTCATTATTACTTAGGATATCAAATCACTTTATCCACTCATAACGACACCTCCATGACATCAATTAAAACCTAAAATAATCTCCCCCTTTTCCATTGATGTCAACAAACATCATATATAACAATATACAACTCACCTTCTCTCTCTTCAAGCACTCCCACAACAAGAACATTTTCCCCCTTTGACGCAATAACAAAGTGGGAACCAACTAATCCTAAGGACATGAAAATAATATAAAATAAGAAAAGACAATCTTATAAATATGATATAAACTCCCCTTACCTTGAGCCTATTTGAGCTTGCCTTAACAACATCCTCTTACTCCATGCTAACACTCTTATTCACGAGCACAACAACTAATCAAGATATAACACACAAAAACCACTATAATTTTTATGAAACTCACCAAGAAACATCTTAGAGGGACTCCCCTAAGAAATCTGAGAAATTTCATCACTTAAGCATCTTCAAATCCCCACACACCATTAGGAACCACCATATAGGCCTATTATCTTTCACTCTCGAGACACTTCGATGACCACTAACAAAACATCATACCACTCATTAATCAAGAAACATGTTATAAACCAACTTGAAAACTCACCTTGAAAATATTCATGCTTTTCTCTTTTGGAAAAACTAAACAAAAACACTCTTCTTCATATTAGGCCTATCTAGCCTCCTTATAGTCCTACATAAACCTTGCAAAGCCCACAACATTCTATAGACATAACTTCAAGACCTGAAACTTCATATCTAAATCACTCTCATATGACCTACTTTCCCTTAAGCCAAAACTAAGAAAACTAAGAGCACTAAAAAATCTCTAATTTGATTTAAATAATCTTACTTGTATCTTGGATCCTCATCACCAGGAACTTGTTCAATAATAGCAAGATGTCTAATTAGATCCATACGTACCTCTGAACTAGCTTCAACTAGCACCTTGGTCTTCTTCTTGAGCTTAGTCTCTTCATTCTCAAAATGAACAAATAATAAGACCTCTTGGGACTCTTCAACTTCAAAAACATTCTCCACCATATAAAATAGATTACTTGGACTTTCAGTCTCATCATTACTCATAATTATCACCTTTGGTTTCCATGAGTTAACCTATCTTCTTCCATGTACTATGGGAACCTGATTGAACCTATTCTAACTTTTAGGCATTTGCTTGCAGAATCTATAAATGTGACCTCTCTATTCATAATTAAATCACACCATACTTTTTGTAAAAATCTCCTTACCAAATTTGGATGAAATATTTCAATGTGTCCTAGTTCATAACAACTGTATTACTCAATATATCTTGAAGGAAACTCAGCTTGTCTTACCTTAAATGAATAATGTTCACAAAGCATCCCACATCATGATAGTTGAGATAATCAACCTTGATTACACCTTTGACTGATGAATCCCATCATAGTTCCATGCAAATTCATTCTTAACAGGGCTTATACATTCTTTATCTATATGCCCAAGTTGATTACAAGTATAGCAATAACCATTGAAATTTGCATACCTCATGGCATTTGATTATCTGATCTAATTTGGCATCATTTTGGCATCACCTTCATTCGTTGTATCAAAATTTGTCTTCAAAGGTTGATTGTCCTTGTTCACATTATTCTTCATCTTGTCTTGAGTTATTATCTCTGGTTCTTATTTGTATATGTTGGGATTCTAGATTGCACCCTAGCTGAGCAAGGGGATTATTCAGGTCCTTTACTCAAATCTAAACCAACATGGGACTAATCCTAGTCTATGGGGATCCTAATAATGGATCAAACCTCTAGATAAGGTTGGATTCCTTCTGTATTTATCACCTAAACTAAAACTAACTAGGAAAAGGGAGAGAGAAATAGATAACAAAGCATGAAAACATGTAAAGGAGGTGTTGCACTAGTAATGTGATTGTTCATCCACACTATTTAAACTTCTAAAAAACACTAAGGAGATCAGATCTACAACTCTAAATGGTTGGTTATGCATTAGTACTTCATGAAAAAGTTCACCAAATGATCAAAACCTAAGGGAAATGATGGAGAGGTCTGATTCAAGGAAATAACCAATTAAATTATCTACTTTCTAGCTTTAATCAAATGATATTTGACACTAAAAATGACTTATAAAATAAGGGGATTATTTAGGTCCTCTACTCAAATCTAGACTGAGATGGCACTGATCTTCAGTTGTGGGTATCCTAATAATGGATCAAACCATTGGATAAGGTTAATTTCCTTCTATATTTATCACCTAAACTAAAATTTATTAGGAAAAGGGAGAGAGAAATGGGTAACAAAGCATGAAAATATGTAAAGGAGGTGATGCACAGTAAAGTGATTGTTCATCCACACTATCTGAACTTCTAAAAAACACTAATGATCAAATGGTTGTTTATGAATTAGTAATTCATGGAAAGGTTCACCAAATGATCAAAACCTAAGGGAAATGATGGAGAATCCTGATTCAAGGCACTAACTAGTCAAATTATTCACTTGCTAGCTTTAATCAAATGACATTTGAAACTAGACATGACTTGCAAAAATAATATAATGTAATAGCTTGGTGATATTTAAGATTTGACAAGGGAGAAAATTACACCACATATGTAAATCAATATAACATTAACACACTGTACCAAAATCATGAAATTTGAAAAAAGGTCCTTTATTTATCTCAAGAGGTTACAAAGATTAAATCTGGGTAGAGTCTAGTCATGCCCAAAGGAGAGATTATCAAGCTAACAACTATTTTCAAGACTGAGAAGCCTATATTTATAGAAAAAGAATGAGAGAGAGAGGGAACTATGTATTGGAAAAGAACCAACTAATTTTGATGGATTAGCACTAATTTAAGGATGCAGCTAAGTCAAGATCTTATCAAGAATGAACAATTTCAAAGCAATTTGCAAAAGAATTTAATGCTCCATTGATCTTATCTAGCTACCAAATCATTTCTTGGAACTCCATGATATCATCTAATGATCTATTAATAAGGATCACATCTTAGAATTGGAAAAAATGTGCCACATCTACATTAAGTGGCCATCTAAATCTAAAAATGTGAACCATGATGAGGCAATACACAGGTCCACTATATGCGAAAACCAATCTTAGACCATTGGTTTTCACACAGTCAGTAGTTTATCTTTGACTTTTGTATTAGACCTAAAGGATCTATTTCACCTATTTAGAACTTTACTAATGATGCTTGGTTTATAAATTGTGGACTTGGTTTAAATTTAGTTCACCTTTGAGCTTGGATCTTCTATATTTGCTTTACCTGGGTCTAAAATAACCACTTTGACTTTCATAAAAAATGTCCTGAGCTCACTCTTGCTTATTGGCTATCAAATGTTGACTCAGAACCTTGAATTTTCTAACTCTTATTTGCTCCATTAATCTGCTTATGCATAGATGCCCATGATCCATTGATGTTCTACCAATTGAAGTTCTTATGCCACTTGTCCTTAACTCATTATCTCTTTATATTTATTAAATGATTTGACTCTACTTTGCTTCATCTAATCTTGATGAGCAATTAAGTGTGAGCCCTTGATTTAGCTTTGAATTGTTAACTTTATCCCCATTGGTTTCACTTGGCAATATTGCATTGATTCTTAAGATCCTATTTTCATTTTATCAGTTCATTATGCTTATGCTACATGGTGGCCTCTTGATCTCTTTGACTATTTGATCCATCTATCTCTATTGGATTGAGATGTATGATCGTTAGATTTGCTTTGGTTTGAAAACTAATGGCTATTTATTGGGTCTTAAAATTGACATTTATATGTCCATCATTTGATGTCCATGTGTATGTATTTGATGTCTCAAAGATCATAAAATTTAGACTCCAATGGATTTTTGTAGTGGCTTTAACTTGATGTTAGTGTGAATGTCTTATTGCTTAGGTCCATCTTTGAAGATTATATCTTGAGATAGAAAACTCTCATGGGTTTGAAAATTCTTGAGGATAATTCTAGCATGTGAATATACAGTTATGCTTGATCCACTAGTCATACTAGGATTCCTGAATGAGATACTAAATGCATAATTTGGCTATTCCACTTGCTCTTATGTGGCATCCTAGTGACGACCAAGCTCAAATGACTAAGTATGGAAAACCTAGCATAAATGCATGGGATCCAAACATTGCAAATGTATAACTCCATTTGCTTCAATGGATGAACTCAAACTTGGTGCATATGTTCTTGTGACCAAAGTGAGCAAACCCATGTGATCATTTTCTCATGAGACTACCACACATGCAAGATATAGCATCGATAAACTGCCTACTTGGACTTTCTACCATTGGACTCAAATGTCAAGATGGACTCAATGAAGAACTAGATGAACTACATGTAATTCCATATCTATTCCAAAACATTTCAACACCTCATGGGGGCTCTACAACTTCTAGACCTATCCTTAAAAGATGACAAATCATACTTTAAGTGGACTTAAAGTGTTTCAAAAGGTTTACAAGCAAAATGATCCTCCTTTTTATCATTGGATAATCAAGAACATTGCCCAGTCTTTGAAAGCTCTGTATATAAACCAAAAAATGGATAATAGTATCCAAGACCAATATTATCACTTGCATGATTTTGATCATTCATAATGTTTTATAGATCACTTGAGCTCTTTTCAAATCTCATAAATGACATTACCTTACTAGATACCTTCTCTAACATAGATTTCAATGACTCATTCTCAAGTACATACCTTACACATTCATCTTCTTCATCTTTTAGGCTTGTAGATACAATATCTAATTGACAACTAAGATACTCAACCATATCTTCATGCTCCTTGACATATTCATCCATTATTTCATCAAACACATCAAATTTCTCCTAAAATTCCTTGAGTTTATATTTCATCTTCTTCTCAATCATCAATTCTTAATCAACATTAGTCAATGTAGTCTCATAGTCAACCTCATCTTCATCATCATCTAAATCACTCCTAGTAGACTCATTTTGTTATAAGCAACTTCCTTCCTTAGCCATGAACAAAGTTTCATCTTTAGTAGAACCATCATCTTCATGATCATATAATGAATCACTATCTTCACTCTCGTATGATGAGCTACAATTTTCTTTGGTGTAGAGACTCTTCTTGTCCTTGAAGTACTTACTCTTGTTATCAAACCTTCTAAATCCCTTTTTAATTTTATGAGAGTTGAAAGATCTCTTATCATCATCATGACCTTGATCATGATCTTCATCATCATCCTTATTATACTTATGAGGGCACTTATTATCAAAATGTCATACCTCACCATAATTAAAGCATTTGAGGGGTAGCTTATCTTTATACTTGCCTGAACCTATTCTCAATTTCCTTGAAAATAAAGTAATTAGTTCATCCTCATCTATATCAAAAATTTCATTATTGATTTTATTACCTTGGAACTTCTTTTTTGTCTTCATTTTACTCTTTAAAGTTGCTTCTTTCTTTGGTGGTATATCATCATTCTTACTCATCTCATAGGTAGTAAGGGTGTCAAGCAATTGATCCATCTTCAACTAAGTAAGGTCATGACTCTACTCTATAACAAATAATTTTGGATCAAACTTGGGGGATAGAGACCTTAGTACATTATAAATAATAGTAGTTTCTTCAATATTCTCTCTAAGACCTCTAATGATACTCATAATCTCATCAACTCTCTGTAGAAAGGATGCCATAATATCTTCTTCATTCATATTGAGACTTTCAAATTGCCTTCTATGAGTTTGTAACTTAGTAAGCTTATCCTTTGAATCTCCTTCAAAAATAGTCTTCAATTTATCCCATATTTCCTTGGCAGATGTGCAATGAATTACTTTGGTGAACTTAGTTTCTGTAAGACCATAATTGATGGCATTAATTGCCTTAAAGTTGTTCTCAGATAACTTCTTGTCTGAAACACTAGATGGAGGAATAGTAGGAGCAACATAACCGTTCAAAATAGATTTCCATACATCAAAACCTAAGGACATAATGTATGTACTCATCTTGGCACTCTAAAAAGCATAATTGGATATGTTGAACATCAGTGCTTGCTTAGTAGAGAAACCATCTTGCACATTCTAACTAGCCATTGCACCTTAGATCACTTGCAAGTTGTCAAGATTTTACCAGAGGACCTTGATCTGATAACAATTATTAGGGGTAAAAACCACTAAGAGGTGGGGTGAATCAATTATGGTAAACAATCCAATTCAATTACCAAACCCTTGTAAATACTTAAGCATTTAATACAATCATTCATGAAACTAACATATCATTCATAGTAGTGAATAATGACCATAATGTAGGATCACATATACAACACAATATCTAAGTTGGAAACCCTCTTGGGAAATAAAATACAATCTCAATCTTGAAAACACATGGACTACTATCCTATAATATGATCACAAATAAGAGAATGAGCAAGTCATTCTAATCAAAAACCTTTGATCAAGTCATTCTGACCAAAGATCTTTATTGAAACCCTATTTCACAGGGAGAAACTACTCCTAAAGAAGATCAATTCCTTTAGACCCTCCTTGAGATGAATACTTCCAACTTAGAACTAATCTCTTCAACAACTAATGATGGACCTTTGATTGTCTGACAACTACACAAACTCTCTGTCTTTCTTAAACATCTCTCTCATTTAGGCATGCCATAATCTCTCTCCTTCACTCAAACAATACTCATATGCACACTTAGATCTCTTCACATAGCTTCAAATTCCAATAACATTATACTATCATCAAAAACATAATATACATATCATACACACATTCTTTAATCATATTTTCTCATCAACCTAATAGCTAGGCACCCTCACTCTCCTCTGCTTTCCTTCAATCTCCAACTCTCTCAAATCTTCCACACAAAGTCTCTCCTTTGCAAAGTCTAGAACCCAACACATTTGATTTCACTATATATAGAGAAATAATGAATTATCAAGATCATAATAATCCTTTTCAACCAAAATACATGCCTTCACTTTTAAGTCATATCACGTGGGTCACACTTAATCACAACACACTTTAAAATCTTCAAATTATGTTCACTAGATGTGCCACAGAATCATCCTCATCTTTGTTTTTTATAGAACCAATAAATTTGACTTCTATCAAAAGATATGGACAAAATATAGAGCTATGGTTTTTCTCTATGTTAAATTTAAATATTTGAATAGCAATAGTCATAGTTAACCTTCAAACACAATTCTCACATCTTGTGTCCTCTTAGCTCAAATTGAATATGAATTGTTGATCTCTTTCAATATTTAATGCATAGGAACCAAGGCTCAGACATTAAACCTCAATCACATTGACCTCATCTCATGCAATCTTATTAATGTGACTCCATGCACTCTATCAATCTCTATGGATCATCTAGGTCTTTAATGATCAACACTCATCGTTCGATCAATCTGTATGATCACCCACTCACAATTAGATCTTAGTTATCATGTACCTTTGCTCAATCATTAAACATTATGCACATGTCCTCATCTCGCTACTTCCTCACTTCTTAGAGTAATGTGTACCATTGATTTTGATAGAGATTTAACTCTTTCAAAATTGATTATGGGGACCCTTTCAATATGCCTGAGTAACCATTTTTGAACCTTAATTAATTCTTCCACGCTTCGATGCATGATCTCAAATTTGGATCAAATCATCTCCTCACATAAGAGAATCTAACCATATAATAAATATCTCTTAGAACCCTCATGCATGAAAGATATAACATAATTAAAATGCCTCTTCAAGATCTTCTATCACAAAGCCAGCTATTTCAAAACCTGCCTGAGATGCCAACTTTGAGCATGAATAACTTTTGTTGTGCTTTAACACATGATATCAAATTTAATAAAAATAACCTATGCTCAAAACTAAACAAACCCACATGATTAGTTTCTATTGACAATTTCACATGGTCAAAATATAACACCATAAAAATTATCACTTGGCTCTTCTTGCCACATTGCATAATTAACTATGGGAAAACACAGTCCAACTCCCTGGGAGCCTAACTTTGCACATGTATATCTCTTGACATGCTTCATCGAATGATATGAAAATTAGTGAAAGTAAACTAGGCACAAAAATGAACAAGCCCATATGATCATTTTATATTAAAACTTCCACATGTGTAAATTTTGACCTCATCAACATGCTTACTCAATTTTGCTTGAACCCTTTTACAAATTTGGCTATGTATGGGAACATAATGAATTCTGTCTGAGTAGTTAACTTTGAACCCTCATACCTTTGAACGTGATTTGACACATAACATGAAATTTGGTGGATAATGAATAAGAACTACTGTGATCAAAACCATATGACCAACTCCCCTTGACTCATTCATATGTGGAAATGGTGATGTCATCGAACTGCCTACTTAGATTTTCTACCACTAGACCCAAAGTGTCTAAATGAAAACTATTGTCAACCAAATGAATTCCACTCATGTGCATAAGCACTCAAATCATTATTGACTTTAGATAGGACCCCTTTCACATGGTCAAATCACCATACTCATCCTTGAACATTTCTATCTAAAGATCAACCAAGCTAGCTTCAAGCATACTAGGACAAACACATTACACACTTTGTCATTGTTACTTAGGCTATCAAAGGACTTCATCCACTTATAAAGACATCTATATGACATCACTGAGAACTCTAAAATAAAAAATAGGTAGAAACTTGGCTCCTAAACTCTGAATTCATTCTTATTATCTAGGAGGTAATCAGTAACTTGGGCTGGTGGATCCTTAGGTAGATGAAGATATTTTTTTCTTAATCTTGGATGAGTTCATTATAATTATCATTAACATCAACATGTTGTTCAATTTTTAAAATGGAAAGGGTCATTATCAAAGAGTTCTTCTCTATTAGGATCATATTGAGGATTATTTAAATAGGCTTGATGCCTAGTTATTGGAGACATTATTTGAATATTGTGTTTGAATCAAAAGGAATATGACTCTAAATTGAAAATATAATTATATTATAAGATTTTTGAGTTTCTTAGTCTTTGGATTTATCTAGATAAATATCTCTTGGATAATGTTTTGCTTTTAAAATTAAGGACTTGGTTTTCCTTCAAAATATAAAATATATTTTTAAACACACATAAAAATGTTCAATTATTATTTTTCCACAAATAGATAAGAGAAAAGATAACACTCAATATCTAACAAGATACAAAAAATATGCAAATCTTATAAAAGGATAAAAGTTAGACAAGGTGATGAATGACTTATAGGCTCTCATTAATGTTGATTCATTTATTAGATACTATCAATAGATAATGTTTTAGATCATTGAATTATAGAGGTATAACCATACCCATAACCCACTAAACCTAGTTTTGAGGATAATTTAAGAGTATGTATTGAAGCTAACCACTTATGAGTGCACTACAAGTCAAATCACTGACTGAATTATTAAGGTTTAATATTTTCACATGTTCAACTAAGGGATGTCCACTATATGCTTTTCATATAACGAGGTCTAGGAACATTGAAGAATATTATTAACACACTGTAAAAAATGGTGTAGTCTCTATCTACCCACTCCTGTAAGATTTTACTAGAGTGTCATAAAAAAATTAGACTTTGAGATAGTTGTTGAAACATTGAGTATTAGAGGATGAATCATCCTTACATCATAGTGTGCTTAAAAAACATAACTGCTTGAGTAATTGAAATAATTTATGTTCAATTTATATACCCCATTCGTACATGAGATTTATCCTACAACATGGTGGTGAAATCCATAATCGATAGAGCCCTGAAAAACTTTAAAATTTGAAACTATTCTCATTTATTCTTTCTAAGGATCGTCATTAGTGTTATGCAAGGAAAGATCATGTGTGAAAATAACTTAGATAACACAAAATTCTAATTTTTTATATTAATTTATAGTAATCATCACCAATATAATGCGATGAAAAAACATACACAATATCTTATAACACACACAAATAAATTTTGTAAGAAATAAAATTATTAATTAAAAATTATTCAATTAATAAAAACTTGAAATAAATAAAAAATTAACATAAAAATAAAATATAGTTTTGGTCAGATTATAAGACTTTGATTTATGGTCCCACACTAAAAACTTGGGCAAGCTAAAAACATATAAGTTAGAACAAAAAAATATTAAATCATAAAGAAAGATTATACTATAAAAATCAACTCTCTGGAATAAAACCTTTTTTTATGTAGTCACAAATTAATTGCTCATAAAATGACAAATTCCTAAAATAATGAAAAACAAAAAGAAAAAAAACATTGGAAACAAAAAATTGTGTCTTGAAAACCGTTGAAGTTTTTGATAAATTTGTTATTGTGTGTTTAATTAATTGTTTTGTTCTATAGAATAATTGTTCTATAAAAACATTAAAATTTGATAAAATAAGAAATAGAAATAATAAAATAGATAAAATTCAATGGTTGGAAAGGTTATTAAGAAGGAACAATTAAAAATTAGAAAGATAAGCCAAAAATAAATTCAATAATGAACTACAGATAAATTTATTAAAATACGAGAAAAAATCCCATAAAAGCTCATCATAAATTTTTTGTTTCATGCTAAAAATTTATTGTTCAAAAAATAAATAAATAAATAAATAAAATATATATAAATGGAAAAAAGATAATAAAATTAAAAAGGGTTGAAAACTAGAAGATAGAGTTAGAAAGAATGCCTTAAAATCAATTGGAATGAAATTGTTGAAGTATAACATGAAAGCATAGAAAATTTGTAAAAATTATCTAATTTTAGCACAAACATGTTGAAGTTCTCTACAAAATTGTTGTTACATAGAACAAACTCTCTACTTTACCAAAAAAGGTAAGTCAACTCAAAAAAATAAAAAAATGACATTTGAAATAGTAAAACAAACTTTCTAGACCGGGATTAAATAACCTATGCACATTAACTAAATTAGAAAACACCTCAAAAATTCTAAGACAAGTACACAAGATGAAAACAATTTGGAAAAGATCTCATCCAAAATACTAGAATTTTATAGCTCTCATTTTAGAATTTATAAAATTTAGGAAATGAAATGAATAATTAACTTTTAATTCTAAAAACTAAATTTAAACTTCAGTTAGAGCTTTTTAATGAAAATAAATAAAACAAACATTCTTACAATATATCATTTTATCAACAATGTAAATCACCTTTTTCATTGATGAGCTTTGATTTTATTTTATTCTTTAAGGCAAAGGAAATTTCAATAGCATATGAGCATAATTTATTGATTTTATAATAAATTCACAAGATGATTTTGGTAGCACTTTGATAGCTTAATGATGGTTGTTGATAATGGATGATAACACTTTAATTTTTAAGCTTTTGGGTGAGAAGATGGACGATTGAGATAAATCCAAATTTATTAGATTATATTAATTTTGAATGGTCAGATTTGAATCATCATCCATGTGGAAGAGACCAATTTCTCATGTTTTTGAGAGATAAAGAGAGACTTAGTACTTGGTAGTTGAAAGTTCATCATGAATAAGTCAACACAGTTGAATAACTTAGATTCAATTAGTTAAAAGGTTCAATGATGACTCAACAATTAGTTGAGCAAGTTAAAAATGTGGTTAGATGACTCAATATTTGGTGGAGAGAACTACAAAAAATGTTTAGTAACTTAAAAATTCTAAATTATTAATTACTTTTGTAGAATATATGTAAATGATTAATTAATTAATTATTTAAAAAAGATAGTAAAATGATGCTAAGATGAAATTTGAATATAATTTGAATTTAGAATAATAATTGAGTTAGTGTGTCGATATTTATCAAAATTAATATGACACCACATGTGATATAATTTAGATGTCTACAAACAAACACAAAAATACTCCACAACTAAAATTATCTCTAGATCAAACAGAAATATCTAGGCATTATATTTTATCTCATTCAAATTGGATAGGTATAACATTCAACATTATAAAAGGCTATAACTATGTTAGTAATATGTGTGCTATTATAATTTTTATGTTCAATTTTTTCAATTAAAATTAACATTGGACATTGGGGAAGTAACACTTAAATATTATTTGTTTGCTAAGTATTGGTTAATGTTGTTCAAACATTCAAAGAATTATCTTACATTTATAAATTTTAGTTTCAAATTTCAAATTCTAAATTTAACTCTAAATTTTATATTTAAAATCAAATTTAAATTATAAATTCAAATTTAAATTTTACATTCTAATTTTAAATATAAGTTTAATTCTAAATTAAAATTTCAAATTCTAAAATTGATTTTAAATTTAAATATTAAATTCTGATTTTAAATTTAAACTCAAATTCTAAATTTAAATAAAATACTTAAATTCCATATTCAATTTTAAAATCTCAAGTTAAAATTATAAATCCCAGCTTAAGTTTAAATTGGCATTCCTAACTAAATTCACGTTACCAATTTAATTGTAGAATCAAAATTCATGTACAAAATGATATATAATCCATCTAGTTTAGATTCAATATGAATTCTTTATTATATTACAAAATATTTTTAAATAAAAAACAATTAAAAAATATTTTCATATAATTGTATGTTATATATATATATAACTCATCTATAAATTATGATTTATCATATTCTTAATCATTATCATTTTTATTAATTAATTACAATTTTATTGTTACACTTTTGAATAATATAATATTTATCTAAATTATAATTTTATTTTGTGTAAACTTTATATTTTTACTATCATTTTCTAATATGTTGTTTAGATTTATTTAAAAATAATAATAATTATTTAGAATATATAACATATATAAAAATTCAAACAAGAATATATCAAACTTTCAACACAAGGACATACCAGGATATTGAGTAGCACATTATTTTTTTCCTCCGTAGAGGCTTAAAAATTACTGATGCGCAAAAGTGATAGAGTAGACTAAATATCAAATAAAAAAAAATTCCAAAGCATATCAATGGAATGTAGTGGCCTACGCTTTTGATAGCTCAATGATAGAGAGAAGCAGGGGCAGCTTGATGATAGAGTAGCGTTGGAATCCAGAGTGATCAAACAAGGCTTTAAATTCTTCTTCGCTTCTTTCCCTTACACCCGGATTACAGATAAACCATAACCATGTCAGATGACAGTTTTAAAGGCCATAAGTCTCCTCCATCTACTATTGTCTCCACTATTATTACCTTACCATTGGTTGGTATGGCCTTGTAACATTTCCTCAACAATGTCACCGCATGCTCATCATCCCAGTCATGCAAAATCCACTGCAATGGGGCCAAAAACATTCAGATTTAGAAATTTATGTAATAAATATAAATTATATTGGATGTTGATAGCTAGCTTACCTTCAAAAATATGGCATCACCTGCTGGTATTGCGTCAAAAATATTTCCACCTATATGCTCCACTCCTGCACAGCGTAATAATAAAATATGGTCAGAAGATCAGTCAACAGGTTGCTAGCAATTAGGTTAAATTTCTTGCCCTATCTTTTATGAGTGACAGTTCACAATAACCTATATCTAAATATGGAAAAATCAAAAAGATTGGCTATATGAGTATGATGCACTCCAGCATTAAGAACAAAAAAATACATGCTGAAAACTTTCCTTCTTTTCTTAGTTGCTTAGTGATCCAAAACTCAGAAGTTCCGGTCGACGAATATTTCAAAACACACAGAAATAACAATGGATTTTCTGAGAAGAGACGTCGTATTATTTATTGACTGTAATACAATACATGCGCTTATCTCTGCGAAGAGATGTCTAGCTTCCCCCTTCCGGGTTACCATATATTTATACATGTTTTGAAGGCCACCGTGGGAGATTGCGTGGCTCGAGGAATTAATGGTCACGACTGAACAATATCACGCTCGAGGATATAGTCGCTCGCAGCATTAAAGCAATACAATGCTCGAGGATATCATCTCTCGCAGTCAAAACAGAATTAAAGCAAAACAACAGTCGACGCAGCATTAAAACAATACAATGCTCGAGGATATAATTGCTCGCAGCCAAAACAGAATGAAAGCAAAACAACAGTTGAGGCGCTGACTGCCACCGAGGACAAAACGTGATGAAACAAAGCAAAAGTCGAGGCGCTGACTGCCACCTTATCTGCCACCGAATGGTCACCTCGAATGGTTGCCTAGGTTGCCTGGATCACTTAGATAAAGCAAAATCTAAATAAAATTAAATAAGATAAATTTTTATTTAATAAGCCCCCCCCCTTTTTTTAATAATGTATATTTAAAAGTGATTTATGAATAGCAATTTATTGTAATAGTTTAAAGTATGATTCAATATTAATTATTCATTTTATTGGTTGATTTTAATACTCATAACTTTCAAATTGGTATCAGAACAAGCTAGGTTGATTTTGTCACGTGTTAGAAATTATAAGTATTTCTTTTTAGAACAGATTTTAATTGCAAACATAAGTAGTAGCGTCCTGCATCCTTATATTCTTAAATTTAATAGGAAAAATTATGAATATTAAAATGAAAAAATCTATTTTTCTTTCATGATTTATAAGATTTTCTGGAGAATGAGTCCGTATAGCGAGCTAATCAAAATTCTTTTAATACGGTACAGAAATATACATTAAAATAAAATAAAGATAAAGATGTTAAAACTTTGTTTTACATCCAAAAAGCAATGGAGAAATCCATCTTTGCAAGGGTAGTATTGGTTACTGAATATGTAAACAAATTTGGGAAAGTTTACAAAGTCCTTACCAAAGGAAAAGTAGAGTAAAGATTATGAGATTGCATAAGCAGAGAAGGAATATTAAGAATCTTCGGATGAAATACTTATAGTTATAATTATTGAGGAGTCTAAATATTTTTCAACACTAATTATTAAGATCTTACTTCTTCTTTAGAGACACATGAGCAAAAACTAAATAGAACAACCAACCTCTCTCTTGAGCATGAATTTAAATCACAGATGTCTTTAAAAGAAAAAGGATAAAGGACGTAGCATTATCATGGAGATTCATCAAGTAGAAGTAGTAGATGTAGAGCAAGACCAATTAATTTTTATGAAAGAAGGACCTATTGTAACTTCCATGAAGTAGGTGGAAGAGGTAGGAGCAAAAGCCATGATCATGATCATGTATATGGAGGTCAATGGTATGATAAATATTATATATGATGTCATTATTTGTATAAATTTAGTCATTATGCTAATTAGTGTTGAAATAAAAAAATAATATAAACAAGGATAATACATTTTTTTCTAAAGAAAATGATGTTGAGGATCAAATGAGCAGATCTATATTTATCACATGCAATGTTATTGAGGAAAGCATCAAAAAGGTTATGTATTTGGATAGCCAATGTAGAAATCACATGAGTGGAAACAAAGATATTTTTTCCAAAATCAATGGACCAAATCAATCAGAAATAAAGTTTGGGAGTGATCCAAAAAAATGGTAATGATAGAAAAATGCAACATTTCAATCCGAACCAAATATGATGAGAATAACATATCCCAAACATTTACTATATTCCTGGCCTAAAGTATTACTGAATTAGCATTGGTCAAGTTTTAAAAATAAGATATAGAGTTAATTTTAGGAAAGATGCACATATAATTTTTGATAAGAATAAAAAAAATAAGTTGGTTGGAAAATGAAGATTATAAATAATTATATGTTTCCTTAAACTTATAAAATATCAGTTATGGTTGTGGCATATCAAATTTAGTCATTTATGTTTTAGTGGGTTAAATTTGTTGTACAAAAAGCACATGGTGAAATTATTATTTATGATAGAATAACACAATAAAATTTGTGAAGGTTGTATTCTTCAAAAACAAAAACCTTTCTAAGTCGATAAATCATGAAGAGAAATATCTCTTCTAAAAAAAAATTCATTCAAACTTGTGTGAGCCAACTTAGGTACCTTCAGTTTGAAATAGTTAGTATCAAGAAAACTTGGGTTTATTTATTAAAATAATTTAAAAAAATAAAAAAATAGACATTTTCTAGTAGTTCAAATCATTTATGGAGAAAAAAATGGGCATTAACAGAAATGATTTAGAATAAATAAATAAATAAAGTTTGTTTGTTTCTTTTTAATGAAATTTTAAATTTTTGCAAAATAAATGAAATAAAAGAATCTATTTTTTACTAGATAAATACCACCAAAAAATGGTGCTATTGAAAGAAATAAAAAATAAATAAATAAAACATGAAAATAACTAGAATTATGTTGAAAACAAAGCATTTATCAGACGAGTTTAACGTTGAAGCATTAGCATGCTTTGCTTAGTTATTGAAATGATGTTCTACCAAGAGTGTAAAATATAAGATTCTTTAGGAAGCATGTAGTAAAATATATATATTGCCATTTTTTAGAGTGATTTGGTGAATGTTATATGCACATGTTATAAAAGAAAAAAGAGAAAAAAAATAGATAAGAAAAGAGAAAGTGTATTTTTATGATTACAGTGAGTAATTCAAAGTATACAAGCTTTATAAATCATTTATGAAGAAAATTATAATCACCAGATATTTAATATTGACGAAGAAAATGAATGAAATTAGAATGATAAATTAGAACTATAGAAACTTGAGTATATTGACATGGAAAATTGAATTTAAATTGATTGAAATTAGCCTTCTATAGAAAATAACAGCTTCAATAATGCAAAAAATCATATTCTACCTTCGTCTAAATCGCCAAATGTAAGAAGATGGGTCATTTCAATGACCAATAAAATGAAAAGTATGGAAGATATTTATGAGGTAACATAGATTGAAAAAAAAATTATTTCTCTATTCTCATGTTATTTAAAGAGAATGATCTAATTTATTATGAGAATTAATGAATGCAATTACAAAAACAAATTATTTGAAAGTAATAAATGTTGAAATAGATATAATTTAAGAAATCAAAGTTAGGATTCTGTAAATATTCCGATAGGAAATGATGTAATTTGTGTTAAATGCGTTTATATAATTAATTGCAATGTAAATGCTGAGATTGAGAAAGACAATAAAACATTGGTTTCCAAACGTATTCTCAAAAGCTTCAAATATAATATAATAATTTTTGTGGACCAGTAACAAGGTTGGACACCATGATATTTGTTTTCACAATTGACAACAAAATAGACTTGGAATGCATATAAAATGGATGTAAAATCGATATTTTTGAATGGACTGTTGGAATAAGAGGTGTATGTAAAACAATCACTTGGTGATTTAATTTTGGGTCATAAAAATTTATAAGTGAAAGAAGGCATTATATGGGCTCAAGAAAGTGCTCAGGGGTTAGTATGGTCACATTGGTTCTTTTTTTTTAATAAGCAACATGATAGAAGCAAACCAACTTTTTAACTAATAAATAAATAAATGAGGTGAGATTTTAATAGCTTTTTTAAATGTAAATAATTTAATTTTTGTTAGAAATATAAATGTATCATTTGAAATTTTTAGATCAATAATTAAAACATGAATTTGTGATGATATAATTGGGTTTAATGAAATGTTTTTTTAATATTAAGGTGGAAAAAAATGATGAAATTTTATATATGTCAAAATAAGTATGCAAATGATGTTTTAGAGAGGTTTAGAATATTGAATAGTAAACAAAAACCAAAATCAATTGTAATAAGTCAAAAAATAAATATATATAATTTGTAATAAAAATGTAGATTTTTTTTTTTTTCTTGACAAACTATTGATTGGAAGCTTGATATATTTGAAACCAACAAAATCTTATATTATGAATGTAATAAGTCAAAATCTAAACAAACATATTTTATAACAATGGTATAGATTTTTTTTATTTTTATTTTTTCAAAAAAAATTACAAACAACTGATAAAAAGCTTGATATATTTGATAACAAGAAGACCTAATATTATGAATGTGTTGAGTTTAATATCTAGGTTCATAAATACTTCAAAATCTGCCCCCTGTAAATTAGGAAGAGAATTTTACAATATTTAAATAGAATTAAAAATCATAATATTTTATAAGTATTATTAAATGATTTTAATATTATTGACTATAGTGATAGTGATTGGTAGATAATATTGATGATATGATAAATATTTATGATTATATTTTTCATTTTCTCTTGGAGCCAATGTCATAGACTTAGAAAAAAAAAACCCATTATCACTCTCTGTACCACTGATGTTCATTATGTGGTTGCAACTTTAGTAGTTTTTCAGATATTTTAGATGAGAAAGATCTTATCAAATTAAACTAACAGTAAATTGGAAAAACCTTTTTTTTAATAATTTGTTTGTCTTGGCTCTATTAAAAAAATCCAATATTCTATGGGAAACATATTAAAATAAATTACTGATTTATAAGGGAGAAATTAAAAAATAGAGAGAGAATTTTAAATTTTCACAAGTCAAATGGGCAGTTTGAAAATATCTTTACAAAAATAATACTAAAATATGAGTTTGAAATTTTTCAAGAAAATTTGAGTGTAATATCTCTAAAAGAGTCAATTTAGAGTTAGGATGTTGGAAAGTGAAAATTTCTATTTTTTTATAAGTTTAAAAAATAAAATAAAATCAAATAAAATAAATTTAAATTTAATTAAAATAAGGTATATTTAAGATATATTTGTTTATTTAAAAAAAGTTGTAATAAACATTAGATTTATTTAAAACATTTTTATTTGTCATGAGTATATGATTTTGTAGAGATTTGAGAAAATAGTGATAAATGTATATCTAAAATTTAAATATAGAGTTTTAATTAACATAAAAATTTAAGAAAAGCTTACGACATTAATTGGTTTGTAAGAGAAAATTTTATTCAATAAAATTTTACTTTTTATATATCTAAAAATAATTTATAAATAATGATTTATCATGATAATGGAAGATTTAATTTTAGCAATAATTATTAATTTTTACACATATAAATTATGTTATAATTAAATGATTTTATAATAAATCTTATTACAGTATTACCGACATTGCATACAATTTTACATTCTTGCACTAGATATATTTTATATTATAGTATTCCATGATAAAAAAAGTGATTGCATATTGTTAAGAAAATGGTTCCATACTGTAGAGGTAATGTGGTAGATAAATGCACACAAGGCTAGTGGTTAGGGTTTCCACTAGGGGTTGAAATCAACAAACCAATGTTTAATAAAGAGAAGGTGATTGTCCCAACACCAAGTTTTGCCTTATAGAACTTTGGCTTGGTAATTTAAACCATTAAAGACAACAATGAAGAAACCTTTCGTACATGGTTAACTATTCATGTTATCTTCCATGAGTAGTTGTCAATTTATTGAAACCTAGTCATGTAGGGCCAAAAGTCTAGGTAAATGTCTGTCAAATATTCAAATAAACCCCCTTGAGGAAAACCAATCCTCATTCACAAGGACTTCCTTAGTATCCTCCAAACCAAACTCAATAGAAGGATTATTATCTGTCACTTGAAAAGTAGGCTCTGCTTTGTCCTTAAAAGAGGGTCCAACAAATAATTTTCCTAAGGCTTTGCCAAATCATTCCTTATTATCTGTAATCGTCATCACCTTGTCTTGATCTTCTACCACCTACTCAAATGCTTGCATATCCTCCTAGATTATATCTATGTCTTATTAAGGGCTACGCATGGACAAAACCTTTTTTTCAAGTTGTATGGCCTCCTCTTCCAATTTTTTTCACTTGAATGCCCCTGGTGGTAGATAGCTTTCATCGTGTAGACAATCTACATGGATCAAGGCAGAGGGAGACCTAACTCCATCTCTAGTAGGGTCCTATAGAAGCACAAAACTCTAGCATAATAATCCTAGACCTAGTAGGGCTACATCCTCTATCACCAAAACCCTTTTCATCTTTGCCCCCATACTCTTACTATCATTGTTCTCATCACCACACTAGTTTCTTCTATTCTAAGTCTCCCTTTGACCTTTCTATGCAAAAATCTAGGTTTAAAACTCTAAGATGTGAAGAAAAAAGAGTGAGGAAAGCCATTGGTCATTAAAAAACCCTTCCTAGATGTATACAATTTTGACATGAGAGAGTAAAATTTTTGGGTAGAGACATTTTTATAAATGGAATGCCTAAACTAACAGTGAATAATATTTTTATCCATGGGTTGTGGACTTGCCTTATCAAATTGAACATAGGTTTCAAGCCACATACCAACTCCCATCACATTAAACACCGAGATGGTATTCCATTATATTGGATACATTTCACAAATAACCTATTGTATCTTAGAGTGGGAAGAAAGCAATAGAGTGGTTATCCTAGGGAATGGACCCTGAGACCTCCCTCTTCTAACACTTTTTCACTTTTTTCTAGAGCCAATGTCATAAGATTAAGAAAACAACCCATTGTCACTCTTTGTACAACTAATTTTGATTATGTGGTTGTAAATTTAGCAATTTTTCAATGATTTTGGATGAGAAATATTTTATCAGATTAAATCAATGGAATATTGGAACAATTTTTTTTTTGATAATTTATTTGCCCTTAATCTATCAAAAAATTCAATATTCTATGGGAGGAGCAAACATATTAAAATAAGGTACTAATTTATAAGGGAACCACTCAAAAATAGAGAGATAATTTTGGAATTTCATAAGTCAAATGATTAGTTTGAAAATATCTTTACAAAATTACTAGTAAAAGAGGAATTTGAAAAATTTCAAGAAAATTTGAGTGTAAGAGCTCTAAGAGAGTCAATTTTGAGGGAGGATGTTGGAAAATCAAACTTTCATCTCTCTTTTACTTTTCAAAAACAAATCCAAATAAAATTAAAATAAATTTAAATTTTTAAAATATATATATATATATATATATATATAAGTCTCTATCCATTGAAATGTAGCAATTTTTAATGTTTTTCTCTATTGAAATCCTCCCATCCAGGGAATTTTCAAACTCCCTCTACTCTACGCCAATCCCATTGATAGTCCCTTGCTCGCAGAGATAGCGTGCTCAAACCAACATACCCCACTTCAACCGAGCTAAATAAGGTGTAGCGTAATTCATAAATCCCATCATGCCTCCGTTTGCTTGTTGGGGCTACATTGGATGCATGATAAAATATTGGGTTGGGCCCAATAGTTGAGACATATGGATCCGTAGGCACACTCACCAACCTACATAAATTGGCATCTATCCATTCCATTGACTATGATCAATCCATGTCTAGCAGTCTTTCTCTTAGGTCTCCCAGGGGATGGCGCATAATGGCAATGGAGGCTGAAGTGGGGAGTTTAAGGCCATGATCCTTCGATGAAGTTGTATCCTATAGGACAACTTTAAGAGAGGACCTCAAACTCCTCATCCCTGAATCTTGTGTTGTTGTGATTTTTGATGAGGAGGAATCTAGGTAAGCGTTGAAATCAGAAGAATACTTCTCAGCCAAAGGTGCCATTTGTAGATTCATGGATAACTAGCCAAAACTTCAAGATCTTCACATGCTTAGATATTAAAGCATCAACAACCCTTCTTATCAAGTAGACTTGAAATTTATCCTTGTGTAAAAAGCTTCTTTATTATTTTTTTTAGCAATATTGAGGACAAGGTAAAGATTTAAAATCAATTTTGAAGCTTGAATCACCACCCCTTGGTTTTGAAACAATGGTATACAACCTTCAATCCTCTTACTAAAACTATGCATGTTAAATCCATTTGTGTTCATTTGCCCCATTTCCTATAATAGCTTTGGATTGAATCTAGTCTTAGGGCTATTGGTAAATCACTGGGTGAGTTTAAGCAAATGCACCCATACACTGACTACTTTTCCCTCATTACATTTGCTAGGATTTTGGTGAATATAGATACATCCAAGAAACTTTTTAAAAACATCACTTTGCAAGTAGGAGAATGCACATAGTCCCAATCCCTTGACTATGAAGGTTCATTTTTTCACTACCACAGTAGCTTTCACATTAGACATATGACTAAGAACTACAATCTCCTCAGAAAAAATAATGATTCTTCTTGGTGTAAAAACTTCATTCCCAAAATTATTGGGTTGTTGGTTGTAGACAAAGAGTGGGAGTTTTCTGATAGCAAGAATTAAGGCTCTTCTTCAAAAGATCCTATTACCCCTATTACGAATGAGGACCTTAAAATTCCTCACTTTGAAGAAGAATTGCTAGCTAATTTAATCTCTCTATGGAAGGCTCAGTCCATTCCAGCCTTGTCCTCTAAGGGGAGCCCAAAAATTGACTTACCTAGGGCATAAACTTTCAATGGTACAACAACGAAAGACAAATCCCAGCCTTGTGTTCCAATTGTGAATTCCCCACTAGCCTAACCAGCTAAAAAAAAGGAAGGGTGGACCATGGTTCAAAAAAGGATAAAAAATAAGAAAATCAATGGCTTAGCGCCCTTTCATGTTGCTTCACTCTTAGGGACCCCGTGTTGTATTTCAGAAGACAAGTGAAAAAGGGATTAGTCTTCCTAGGTAAGTTTGGCAAAAGCTTCATAGAAGTTTCCTAGAAAGTAAGGTAGAATTTTCTGATTTTTTTTGTGTGGAAGTTTTTGATGTGTTTCTTGTTGCTGACCACTTTGTTGCCACTGGTAGAGGTGTCCCATTTGAGTGTTATTGATTAATCTTTCCCTCCTTTATATAAAGCTTTGAGGCCTTTCAAGACCAATTTTTTACTATTATTAAATAAAAATGATATATTTGTTTATTAAAAAAAGTTTTATTAAACTTTAAAACTATTTAAAACAAATTTTTGTTCACAAGTATATGATTTTCTAGAGATTTGATAAAACAATGGTGAATGTAATATGTAAAATTTAGATACAAAGAGTTTTAATTTAATACCAAAAAGCTTACAACATTAATTATTTTGCAAAAGAAAAATTTATTCAATAAAATTTTACTTTTTATATAGTTAAAAATATTTGATAAACAATAATTTATTATGATAATAAGAGATTTAGTTTTAACAATATTTATTTATTATATTTCTTAATTTTACTTAATTTATATTATAATTAAATGATTATATTATAAATCTTATTATAGTATTATTTATATTACCTACACAATTTTAATTCTCACATTTAATAAATTTTGTATTAAATTATATTATAATATTTCTCTAATAAAATATTGTTAAAAATACATATTATTAAAAAATCATTATTATAATGATCTAAATATTTATTACTATAACTAAAAGAAAAATCAATCAAATATATTATATCATCGTTTATTAATATAAATGCATTTTTCAATTAAAAAACCGAACAACCCTGTGAATCAAATTGTAACCGCCATTTCGGAAAATATATCCAAACAAAAAAGATAGTAAAGAACTGTGTAACCGCCATTTCGGAAAATAAATACAAAGAAAAAAGATATTAAAGGAGAACTGCTCAACATAATAATTATCGTCGCCCTTCCATGGAACATCTGGTACATGTTACTATTTTTTATGTGATTTGTTACGGAACTATTTTAATTTTTTATTCCATGAACAGTGGAGAAATAATCGTTCGAAGTGAACACTTTGTACGCGTGTCAAGCTTGCGCAGTCGATGTAAAATTAGAAGTGGCGTAGGGGAGCTCGGTCCATGAAATCAGTAGGTCATGGAGAATGACCTTACCTTTAAATTCAGGCTTCTATTTTGAGAGCTATTGTTCTTTAAAAATATTGTGTAAATTAAATTTTATTGAAATTTATTTATATTTGATTAGTAGGAGGTATGTTTTACAGTTAGTTAAATTATAATATTGTTATCAAGGTTTAATTGTATAGTGTTTGGAGTTAAATTTAAAGATTTATGTTTTTTGAATAGTGGTTCACACAAACTCATTTTTGATGAGAATGAATGTTCAGCTTAGCATTCATTGTATCTAAGTGATACTCACAAAGTTGAAGCATTGAACCTTCTTGAAAAGTCACTCATCCCAATACTTTTCCAATTCAAACACCTTTATTTATATTTATTTTTAAAAAATTAAAATTTCTTAATTATTATTTTAAAAATTATTTATCAATTCAAAAATGTAGTAAAAAGTACAAAAAGAATTTCACCCTCTTAAATTTTCTCTAGCTTTTTTCAGTCATATATTGATGCAATACATTTTAATAGTGCCTAAGAAGGCATTATATGGGCTCAAGAAAGTGTCTACGGGTTAGTATGGTCATATTGATTCCTATTTCTATAAACAATGGTAAAAATAAATTAAAATTTTAAACTTAATAAAATAAATAAATTGAGATTTCAATGGCTTTCTTAAATGTAAATGACTTAATTTGTATTAAAAATATAAATTTATTTTTGGGAAAATTTAGATTAACAATTAAAAAAAAAAATTGGGATCTTATATTTGGATTTAATAAGATACTTTTTTGGTATTGAAGTGAATTAGAAAATGATGAAATTTTATATATGTAGAAATAAATATGCAAATGACATCTTAAAGTGGTTTATAATATTGAATAATAGACTAATAATAAAATTTATTGCAATAAGTCAAAAATTAAACAAATATGATTGTAGCAACGATGTAATTTTTTTTTTTTTAAGATGAATAATTAATTGGAAGCTTAATATATTCAACAAATATAAAACCTAATATTATGTATATAGTGAGTTTAATATCTAAATTCATATAAACTTCAAAAAATGTTCTTTACAAATTGGGAAGAGAATTTAAAAGTATTGAATGGAATTAACAATTATGATATTTTATTTGCATCATTAAATAATTTTAATGTTATTGGTTATATTGATAGTGATTGGTAGGTAATATTGATGATATGATGAATACTTATGATTATATTTTTCTCTTTCTCTTAGGATCAATGCTATAGGTTTTCAAAAATAACCTATTGTCACTCTTTTTACAATTAATATTGATTATGTGGTTCTAACTTCATCAGTTTTTAAAGTATTTTGGATGAGAAAAAGTTTTGAGCATTAAATTTTTTTTCTGCGCGCGCGTGTGTATATATATATATATATATATATATATATATATATATATATATATATATATATATATATATATGGGAGGAGCAAACATATTAAAATAAGGTACTAATTTAAAAGGGAATTAATTAAAAATAAATAGATAATTTGGAAATTTCACAGGGTAAATGATCAGTTTGAAAATATATTTACAAAAGTATTATAAAAAATTATTTTGAAAAATTTCAAGAAAATTTGAGTATAATAGCTTTAAAAAAGTCAATTTTAAAGAAAGATGTTGGAAAGTTAAACTTTCATTTCTCTTTTAGTTTTCCCAAAAATAAAGTCAAAAAAAATTTAAAAAAATTTAATATATATATATATATATATATATTTTAATAAACTTTAAAATTATTTAAAACATTTTTTTTCTCGTGAATGAGAAATTTAAGAAAACAATGGTGAATATGTAAAATTTAGATACAGAATTTTGATTTAACATGGAAATTTAAGAAAAGATAAAATATTATTTTTAAAAAAAAAAATTATTTAATAAATTTTAATTTTTTATATATCTAAAAATAATCTATAAACAATTTATTATAATAAGAAGAGATTTAGTTTTAATAAAAATTATTTATTATATTTTTTAATTTTTAAACATAATTTATATTATAATTATATTATGATAGTACTAATATTACACACAGAATTTTCTTTCTCACATTAAATAGATTCTATATTAAGACTGCAGCCATACTTGGCAATAATGTCAGGAATACGGAGTAAGACTGCAGCTTTCAAAGCCATGGGCTTCGAAACTGCGATCATCATATCGTATAACTTCAGCTCTGCTTCTTCCGTGGATATTGACATTTTATGTTAGGTTAGAGATGGACACAGAGATTCGCTTTTACACACACAGAGACATGCGTCTATGTAACCGAGGCCCCCGGGACCAGATAACTATTAGTCAACTAATATCATGTCGTATGGCGTACGATTCAATATTAAAATCGTTGTATGTGCGTTAACCATAAATAAAAGGCCTCCAATTTCGAGGCAACAAAAAGTTTGACGTTTGAAATTTTTTTTCGGTCTTGTTCAGAAGTGGAAATTAAGGTCTATAGATTACCTTCAAAAATTCTCACAAACCAGCGTAAAAAATAGTAAGCCTTAAAATTTTTACATAATATTTGTGTATGGCATGATTACACAAATAATTGTTGATGGAGTGATTCTATTATCACTCCATTATTGGGTGGGGTGTCAGTATCACTTACCCATATCATTTTTCAATATAAAAATCTTTTTAGTATGATTTGATTTAGTGGGTACCACTTTGAATAATGAATTGTTCTAATTTTTTTAAAGTTACATTTTCAATTAAAAAAAAAATTCCTATGTTTCGATAGAGTGGGTGTCACTTTCAATAATGAATTGTTCTAAATTTCCTTATATTATATAACATTTATAATATAAAAATCTTTTTGGTTTGATTTGATGGAGCAGGAGTCACTTTCAATAAAGAATCATCATGAATTTCCTTACATTACACAATATATATCATGTTGAATTCAAAGGTTCATTTTTATTTTATTTTAACTCGAGTACTTCAATAAATATGTCAGTAGGCATTACACTAGAGGATTAGTTTCTATTAGTTGTACCCCATCAATGGTCATGATTTGATTTTAAAAATAATTAAATAGTTAAGGCTCTTTGTTGTAGTTGTATGCTTGTCAAATGTGTTGATGTGTGGAAGGGACAACTTCTTTTGGTGAATTTGGTTTAGGGATGTTTTAATTTGGAAAATCATTATTAGTGATATGTTGGAAGATATGAAACATTCGGTTTTATTTATAGTTTTTAAAAATGCAAGTGTTCCTCTACTGACATGTGCTTGATATTAATTTATGTGTACAAATCCAAAGCTTGGTGTAAAGTGTTTTAAACGTGGATGGATGATGGCATCAATAATCTGAGTATGAGAAGAAGTCTGAGATTGCATTGAGAACCTCCATTGGTAAAATCATGCAACCCAGGAGAGAAAATTGTAAGGTCTTTTTTACTATGAATGTGTATTTTCTATTTTCATTCGCGAGTACAAAAACTATCTTAATATGATGGTAATCTTATTTTTCATGTATGTTTTGTTCTTTTTGTATACAACTAAATTCACTCACTGCCTTTATCATCACTAATATTACTATTAGTCAATACTAATTCCACTTATCTCATTTATCCCCGCTAATTATGCCATAATATCACCCCTTCTAATCATTTATCTAATACCCTCCATTATTCTTCATTCACTAACCTTACATTAATCCCACCAATCCATTAATTCTCCTAAATCATGGTTTATCCTATCCTAATCCCAGTTATCCATTAGTTGGAAATTTTAAATTTCCATGGCCCACCTACCCACCTAAACTAGCTTACTTCTAGGCTCTCCTACACCTCTAGTCCCTAATCACCTACCTAATACCTATGTTAATATCTCACTAATCCTAATTAATCCCTAAAGAGATTCTAGAATTCTCCAATTCTAGAACCTTCTCTAACTTGACCCCTCCTCTCTAGAAGCCTCTATTCTAGATACTTTCAAGGAGATTTTAATTCCTTAGAAATTCTTCCTCCATTGATCTTCATGGCTCAACTTTGAACATGAGCTATAGATCATCCCTCCTTGGCTTATTTATGCAAGCCACTCCTCCATGGCCAAACTAACAAGCGATCACAAGCATCTATTAAATCCATACAATCTCCATGTCAATCAACCAATCCATAATCATAATCATTGATCAAGCTATCAACATCATGCTGTCAAATCTAAGTCTAATGTAATAATCTCAATCTAAATACTTTTGTCTTTTCATTGTTTAATCTTGGTTTAGAGAAATTAGCTTTAGGATTAGAGTATTGTTTTGAATGTTCATTTATGTATTTATATTTTGTCCTAATAGATCTAGATATTAATTAGTAATTTGATATTTTGGGTGTTTTGATGTAAGTGCACAATAAAAAATCTATTTGCTCAAAATTTCATCTATATTTTGGTGACCATGGTGGGACTATTCCTAATTTAACCATTTTTCTTGTTAATGGTGTTTTTGATAGCTTGCAGGGCTAACTTGATAAGAAGTTCTAGATTTTGATCAAACTTGCATGCCTAGGTGAATTGTGGTATTGCCCTACAACTCATGACATCAGAGTGTCGATTTTGTCTAGAGAATCATGATTTTGTGTTAACCTTGACCACTAACCATTAAGGACTCTGGTAGGTTTTTGACTTTCTATAATATCACAATTTTGTAAAGGGAAATTTTGATATACAGTTGTGGTTTTGACAAAACCATAATTTTGTAGTTTCAGTATTACAAAATCATATATTTTTAGTCATGGTATTACAAAACTGCAAATTTGTAGTTGCATTTTTGCATATAAGTCATGATATTGATCTTAAAGTAACAATTTTGTATTTATATCTAAATATGCTAGTGTGATTAATTAAAACACTTGGTTGTCTGTGCCTATGTAAAAGAAATAGGGGAGAACTTGTCCTAGATTAGATCAAAACACTTTAAAACCCCCTCTCGACCACCTATTCTAAAACCAAAAGAGCATAGTAGCAATAGTTAATGTTAGCCTTACTAGGCCTTATTCATACTTCTATTATTCAGTAAAATATCCAATATCATCTAAAATTTAATCATTTTAGTTCTATAAATAATTTTAAAGCCCTAAATTTGTTAGTTTGTCTTTCCATTAGAAAATAATTTATTGAAAAATTGTGATTTTGTAATAAAAATCATGATACGGCTTAAACTCTCAAGGTTTTGCAAAAAACTACACGGTGGCCACTAATGGTTAGCAACTTTCTATAAAATTATGATTTTGCAGTTGTGATATTGTAGTTTTCAAAAGTGGTATTGCATTGGTTTGATTTTGCATCTGCAATTTTATATTATATAGTTACAATTTTTTTCTTCATTTTTTCCTTTAAAATTGTTCTTTTTTATTACATTTTTTGAAGTCATTTTCAGCAATTTTTGAGTCATTCTAAGCATCCCATAAGGCCCAAAATTTTAAAATTTTTTGACTCATTTTAAGCATTGTGTGTTTCTATATTCTTTTTCCAAAACACCATACCATGTTACAATTACATGACACATAATGAGTTTCGAGTGGGGCATATATATACACATAATATTTTTAAACTTTATCAATTACTGATGTTTTCTCTCTTTTAGGATTTTGTCGAGTCTCAATCTCTGATTGCATGCCTTAAAAGGGGCATTGAAAAAGGGGTGGAAAAATCATTGGTGCTTTTCAAGATTATTGTTCCCTATACCACCACTTTGAAACTAACACAAATATCTCCTATACATTTTCCTAAGCTTTGACACCTCCATTACACACTCCTCCAAGAAAATCACTACCTCAAATAGACCCTACCTAGGCCAAAAACATCTTTGTTTTATTTACCAAACAAATTTAGCTTGGGCCAACCTTATTCTTAAAAATAAGCACATTACAAGACTAGGTCAGCCATGTCTAACCTAGTTTAGGACCTAACTACTTTATTTATTGAAGAATAAGATCGATTGGGCTAACTCTGTTAGATAAAACTTTTAAAGAGTTTAGGGTTAGATCTGACTATATAAATACATCCTTTTCTACATTTTCATGAGAGAGAGAGTGCTAGAGATAATATTTAATTTGTGCTTCTTTACAATCTAAGAAGTCATTACTTAGGGTTTACACTTGGAGAGAAGAATCTTTTCATGTGGAATTTCCTTGGATGCATAAGAGAAGTCTTATATCCTAGAGATGACCTATCTTTGTGATCCTTATCAACCAAACCTATCTATTAAAAGGCACCATTAGCTATGAGATATATTGAGTCTCGATAGGTTCATCTTCAAGGTATGTATTTATAACTCTACTCCTCTATTCTAGTAGATAAAAGTAGTATAAGTAATGGATTTTGAATGTATTTCTCTCTTGATGCATTAGGATACACACACACACACACACACACACACACACACACACACACACACACACACACACTTGATTAGAATTATTATTTGCATGTTTTTTATGTTTATTACCCTCAATTTATGGCACATTATTTTATGAGCACTAGATTAGTTTTAGTTTACTTTGTCATTTACTTTGATAAAAAATTAGGACGTAGCTAAGGTTATTAAATGGTATTGCTTCAACAGAGGCTTTGGAACCATATATAGAGATATTATATGGTAAGAGACACCTTAATTAGGTCTAGCAGATCCATATTAGTCATGACCCTGACTGTCTAAATATACCAACAAGCAGAAGGACTAGTGTGATTTATCTTCTTTCAACTAGGATTGATTTACATAGCATATTCACTTTCCATTCTATACATGTACCATTTGAAAATTTAGAGAATATTGGTAATAATTATTTTTGGTTATAACTACCACCTTACATGCATATGTATTTAGTTTTAAAAGTTAAAAACATGAAATTGTATGAGCCAACTATGATCATGTATCAAGGTGAGAGTATTTGAGTAACCTCTATAGATTATTTTTCTCCTGAATATCTTGATGAGTTGTAGGAAGACATGATTCTTGATAGGAAGACAAGGGCATCATGAACATGAGATGTTTAATACTTGTGAGTCACCCTAAAATGAACAAACCTAATCAAGGCAAGGTGGATGGAAACTGAAAAAGTGAGTGAACTTTACCCTCACTTATTTTTAAAATAAAAATAGACTTTTGGTGGTCTAAAAGATTTTTAATGGGGAGGAGGGATTAAGGAAGATGTCTACACTGATCTAATCAAATGGTATGTAACCATATTGGAAACATCAAACATTGAAGATCTCACTAAGACAAATCTAACACATTTTTTAAGGGGTCAAATAGACTTCATATGCAAGAATTATGACCTATTAAACTAAGAAGGGTACAATGTTGATGTTAACATGGTGAATATATATATATATATATATATATATATATATATATATATATATATATATATATATATATATATACTTGATTAGAATTATTATTCGCATGTTTTTTTATGTTTATTACCCTCAATTTATGGCACATTATTTTATGAGCACTAGATTAGTTTTAGTTTACTTTGTCATTTACTTTGATAAAAAAAATAGGACCTAGCTAAGGTTATTAAATGGTATTGCTTCAACGAAGGTTTTGGAACCATATATAGAGATATTATATGGTAAGAGACACCTTAATTAGGTCTAGCAGATCCATATTAGTCATGACCCTGACTGTTTAAATATACCAACAAACAGAAGGGCTAGTGTGATTTATCTGCTTTGAACTAGGATTGATTTACATAGCAGATTCACTTTCCATTCTATACATGGACCATTTGAAAATTTAGAGAATATTGGTAATAATTATTTTTGGTTATAACTACCACCTTACATGCATATGTATTTAGTTTTAAAAGTTAAAAACATGAAATTGTATGAGCCAACTATGATCATGTATCAAGGTGAGAGTATATAAGTAACCTCTATAGATTATTTTTCTCCTGAATATCTTGATGAGTTGTAGGAAGACAAGGGCATCATGAACATGAGATGTTTAATACTTGTGAGTCACCCTAAAATGAACAAACCTAAGAAAGGCAAGGTGGATGGAAACTGAAAAAGTGAGTGAACTTTACCCTCACTTATTTTTAAAATAAAAATAGACTTTTGGTGGTCTAAAAGATTTTTAATGGGGAGGAGGGATTAAGGAAGATGTCTATACTGATCTAATCAAATGGTATGTAACCATATTGGAAACATCAAACATTGAAGATCTCACTAAGACAAATCTAACACATTTTGAATGGGGTCAAATAGACTTCATATGCAAGAATTATGACCTATTAAACTAAGAAGGGTACAATGTTGATGTTAACATGGTGAATAGACGTGTACCAATGCCCCAATAAGGGATTGGCAAGTGTAGCAATGGTATTTTGACACATGTAATGTACAAAAAAAGTTCCCCAAGATATGTTATTACTTTAAAGCAAATATTCATCTTAATACCAATTTATATGGTGTTGAAGCTTTTATTTAAACATTATTATTACAAAACCCTCTTCATATAAGGTTAAATCCCATCCAAAATGCACGAAAGCTTTATCTAAGCCTAAAAACACAAAAATGTAATGAATCTCAATGTATTAGTAAATATATAAGACTTCAACCCATGAAACAAGGGCCTTAGGAGAATTATAAAAGGCTCATTGTTGCATTTGAAAAATATATTCATAGAGAGAAAACAACTTGGATTTTAGCCTTTGAAGGAGAGAAAGTAACAAACAATTAATCAAATGTCATTTTATGTAGTATGAGAAAATACCATACAATATATTAGTGTAGATCAGGGTTTTTCTTAGTGGTGAATATTTGTTAATTCACAAATATTTCATTTTTAAGATTTTGGTTTTCGTAATTTTTTAGGGTTGGTAAATGGGACCGGATTTCCAAAATTTTAGGGATATTTTTTCTTGGGGGGTTAGCTCACCAACCCTTTACAATGATATATAATATTACACTTAAATTTATTAGATATATATAGTAGATCCCTTGAGATCCTGACCAATACCAACCAAGACAACAAGCAAAACTAAAACTAGAGAAGCACATAACTGAACAATAGTAGTGACTGAATAAAATGAAGGATAGTGCCAAATAACAAGCTAGACCATATCATCAAATAAAAGATCCAAATAACAATGGTAGATGCCATAGTCAAATGACATAGTTGAATGGTAGTGCTAAACGATAGAGTTGAATGACCAAGTTGAACAATAGAGCTAAATGATAGATCCAAATGACCAAGCTGAATGACCAAGATGAATGACACAACCAAATAACATAGCTAAATAATTGTACTGGGCAATAGAATCAAATGACAAGTCTAAAAACTAGATATGAAAGCCTTCTATCGAATGACAGGATTGAATAGGAGTATCAAATGACAGAGCTAAAAAGCACAAGCCATCATGGCATCTAGTGGGAATGGAAAAAAGACAGGCCAATCATCAGGTAAATTATTTATATTATCTTATTTTAAGGAACCGACCAAAAAATCCACATACTCAGAATGCACTCAAAATCTAAGTATTTATTCTTTTATTAGTTTATCATAGATTTGAGTTTGACTATTCAATAATATTAAAATAATTTTACATGCATAAATCTTTATTATTATCTCATAAGAAAGAATCAACCAGAATAACATATCACCCCCTAAAGATTTTTTTGATGATGACATGCCACTACTTGAATATGCTCCTCTATTTTTTGATGAAAATGATGATGACATCAAAGTGGCAGAAGAGATTGGACAATCTCACCAAACACAAAGTTCAACTGAAACCTCCACTCATAAATCTTATCAAAAAAAGAGAAGTAGATAGACAATTGGAAGGTCTTTTAAGGTGGATTGGGTAACAAAAAGTTCCTTCATAGAACTTGTAAAGCCTAAAAATGTGGATGATACTTTAAAAGAATACATATGTACAATATGTATTTAGAAACTAGGAAAAGAAAATAGAATGTAATTGAAATTAGACATAATTGAGAAACATTTGAAATTGTATATGAGACAGTGAAGCACCTAAATGGACTGATAATAAGAACACACAGGTGAAAATTTGTAGAAGAATGCATGCATGTAAGATATGCATGGGAGCATGAAAATGATAAGAAACATTAAAAAAATCTTGTGGAGGAAGGGAGAACAATTGAAGAAAATTTTGGAAAAGTCAAGCAGTCCCATCTAAAGGAAAAATACATACAGATCTCTACTATATACCACATTCTAAAAAAAGGTATACCTATTTATGATTTTTTAGATTAGAAGATTTTGTTTTAACATAATAGATTTCTATATATTTCATAATTACATTGGTCAGATAGCAGTGCTTGAGAAATGGAAAAATGTCTCGCAATGGTTAAGATTGAAGATTTGAAAGAAAATGTTAAGAGATCATTGTTTATCTCACTATCCATCGATAAGGTCAGAGTAGTTGACAACACAACCTAGGTTTGAATTCATGCTTATACTTTTGAAAACTATTCAAGGCAACATCATCTACTATCAATTCATAAAATGGTAGAAAATTACAATGCAAAAAATATTCATAAATTGGTTGTATTGAATTTGAAAGATAAAGCTAGAATGTATGACTCTGCAATAGCTATGAAGTTGGTATGTGTTGGGGCTGATGGTGCATCAATTATGCATGGGCATAGAAATGGTTTGTGTATTTGACTACAAATAATAATTACCTAATATATGATTCTAATTCACTACATGGCTCATATGATGAATCTTGTATATAAATTGGCTAGCAAATTTGATAATATAGACAAAGTGGAGGAGCTCATTTGTGACCTACATGCTTATATGTCTAGTAGTCCAAAAAGAATTTTAGAGTTCCAAAAATTTACAATAGGAGTAATTGATGGTAATAAAATGTTGAAATATGTTTATATAAGGTGGATTTTTATGTATGAACTTGCATGCCTAATTTTTGAAGAATATCCATAATTAATAGGTTTTATGTATAAATATCATAGAGAAATTGACAAGGCAAAATATTTTTGATACCATTTAGCAAATTTGGAAAAACTACTAACTTTATGTGGAATTCATCCAATGCTAAAGGAAATGAGTTGTTTAATGAAACATGCTCATGAGAGGTCCATTTATATTGTGGACTTCATATGGATGAGAAAATGAGTATGTCAATCTCTAGACATACTATACACTTTGAATGAAATGTTTCAAGGCCTTATTTTTAGTAGTTAGAAATGTTGGACTGATTTGAATAATCTTGAAAGTTATTTGAAGTTGAATATAAATGATCATATTTATGTCATTTTTTATGGAAAGGAGATTCTAATGCACACTTTATACAAATGCCCTAATCTTATGGGAGCTAAATCCAAAGAACTGCTCATAACACATATTCTATATGACACTGTTTTATCTGAAACCTAGATGAAACTAAGTAGAGTTTCCCATAACTTATCTGTGGAGATCATTGATAATTTTCAAAGGGATGATTTTTTGGAGGACATGGTAGTTGTGAATCCCATTTTTTGGAGTAGTAATAATAGTCAAAAGATGGTTAACAATTTATTTTGCAAATACATGCATTGTCTTGTAATGCATTTATGTAAATCTATAGAGGTGAATGAAGTAGAAATTATAGGTATTTTTGGAAAGGATTTACTAACATCCCATTCAAACCATTTTGAAATTAAAATGTTTGAAAAATATTGTCTTCTAAGTGAACCAATAGGGAATGGGGAAATTACAAGACTATGGAAAAAAAATTATCCTAGTAATATATTGCAGAAAAGTCTAAGTGAATATTTTTGATTATATGATCTCTGTCAAATAATGATTCTGGGCATAGTGGATGATGAAAGAGCATTCAATGCATTATCATTCATAAATTCAAAACTTTGAAATAGATTGGACAAAAATTTAGGAAACTGTTTGAGATTATATGTTTCTTGTTATACAGTGGATACATTTCCTTATGAAAGAGCTATGGAAAATGGAGTTCTCTAACTAAAATAAGAGGTGTCAAAAATATAAAGACAGAAAAAGAGGATGTAAATAATGAAACTGAATATGGAATTGACATTGTAGATGCAAATGTCACTGCTAATGATCAAGTTTGTGTAGGATTGTTTCAACTACTAGACTATTATTTTTGAGTTTTTGAATATAAATTTCACATGTTTATCATAAGATGAAATAATTATTATAAATTTTTTGAAATTCATTTCCTTATTTGTTTTTAATTTCTAAATGTAAAATATTAATATATTGTGATTGTGTTAGGGGAAACACTATAGGTAAATATGGTTCTTTATGTCTTTGATACATATTTTTATAGATCACTTTTTTCCCTAAATATGTGATGTATTTATTGTACCTTCATACTACATCATATGTGTCTACAATGTGTTTGATGTTCGTATTATGTGTTTTATTTAGACTACTTGCACTCTATTATGTGCCTTAAATGTACTCATGTTTTACATTATCTAATTATTTGAAAGTAATTTTCACATGTTTATCATAAGATGCAAAATTATTATACATTTTCAATTGTTCAAAAACTATAATAAC